>CAUYQV010049682.1:0-18281 GCA_963574575.1 Galagoides demidoff | reverse complement strand
AGCAACCTCCAACTCCTGGGCTCAAGCAAGTCTCCTGCCTCCACCTCCCAAGTAGCTGGGACCACAGGCGCCCACCACAACGCCCGGCCATTTTTTGGTTGCAGCCATCATTGTTGTTTGGCGGGCCCGGGCTGGGGATTCGAACCCGCCACCTTAGCTGTACGTGGCTGGCGCCTTAGCCGATTGAGCCACAGGCACCGAGCCCTCTCTGTTTTCTTAATGAAGGCTTCCAATGCTATAAATTTCTCTCTTAGGACTGCCTTTGCAGTATCCCACAGGTTTTGATAATTTGTCTTCATTATCATTTTGCTCTAAAAATTTGGTGATTTCCTTCATCTCATCTTCGATCCAGCTATTACTAAGATTATTTAGTTTCCATGACTGTGAGTATGAGGATTCCTGTTTCTGTTGAATTCAACTTTTTTTTTTTTCCAGTTTTTGGCCAGGGCTGGGTTTGAACCCTCCACATCCAGCATATGGGGCTGGTGCCCTACTCCTTTGAGCCACAGGTGCTGCCCCAAGTTCAACTTTTATTCCATGGTGGTCCAAGAAGATACAAGGAATAATTTCCATACTTTTAAATTTGCTGAGGTTAGACTTGTGTCCTAGGATATAATCTATTTTGGAGGATGACCCATGGGCTGACGAGAAGAATGTATATTCAGTTTTATTAGGATGAAATGTTCTGTAGAGGTATGTAAAGTCCATTTGTTCTAGGGTCACATTTAAGTCTAGTATTTGTTTAGTTTCTTCCTGGAGGATCTATCCAAAACTGTCAAAGGGGTGTTAAAATCTCCAACTATTATACTGCAGGAAGATATCAAGTTGTTCATATGCATTAGGGTCTGCTTTATGAATTGAGAAGCATTCTGGTAGGGTGCATAAATGTTAATTATCAAAATCTCTTCATGTTGAGTGTTTCCCTTGACAAATATGTAGTGACCTTCCTTATCTTTATTTATCTTTGTTGGTTTAAAGCCAATTGTATCTGCTACTAAAATCATAACCCCTGCTTTTTTCTGGTTTCCATTTGCCTGTATTATACAACTCCATCCCTTTGTCCTGAGTCTATTTTTATCCTTTAAGGTAAGGTAAGATTCTTGTAAATAGCAGATATCCAGTCTGAGTTTATGTATCCAGTCAGCCAGCCTGTGCCTCTTAGGAGGACCATTCACATTAATTGAGAGAACTGATAAGCCTGGTTGTGTTTTGGGTGTCATCATTGTGGAAGTTGGGTTTTGTTCAAAAATTTGGGGGTGAGTTTACTTTGGAGGTAGAGCATTGCGCTGGTCATTGTGGAGGATGGGTCTGAGAATATCCTAGAGAGCTGGTTTAGTTACAGAAAATTTCTTCAACATATGTTATTAAAGTATTTGATTTCTCCAGCACAAATGAAACTCAGTTTAGCTGGATACAGGATTCTGAGCTGGAAGTTGTTTTGTTTTAGGAGAGTGAAGGTCGATGACCATCTTGTTCTGGCTTGAAACGTTTGGGCTAAGAGATCTGCAGTCATTCTGATATTTCTCCCTTTGTAGGTGATGCTTTTCTTACATCTGGTTGCTTGCAGGATTTTCTCATTTGTCTTAACTTTAGCAAAGTTAATCACAATGTGTCTAGGAGATGCTTTGTTTGGATTGAGTCTTGCTGGGGTTCTGAAACTGTCTGCTACTGAAGTTCTGTATCTCTTGCAATGGTTGGGAAATTCTCCTCCAAAAACTCTTGGTTTAGAGCATCTGTACCTTTAAGGCCATCCTCTTCTCCTTCAGGAATTCCTATAAGATGAATGATTGATCTTTTGGGATGATCCTGCAACTCTCTCAGGGAATGATCAGTTTGTGCTCTCCATTTGTTTGCCTCTTTGAGTGTTTGGGAACATTCAGAACTTTTGTCTTCAGTTTCAGAGATCCTTTCTTCTGCCTGGTCAACTCTATTACTGAGGGATTCTACTATATTTTGGAGTTCCTCAACTAACTTTTTCATTTCCTTGAGCTCTGCTATCTCTTTTCTTATTATGTCCATATCTTTGATGACTTGCACTTTGAATTCATTAATTTCTTGAGACAACTTTAGAACTACTCTTTGAAATTCAATTTCTATCATTTCTTCCATTCTATTGATCTTATTTGCAATCAATATTCTGAATTTGACTTCTGACATTGCTGCCATTTGTCTATACATGGCATCTTCAGTTATATCTCCTTTGTCATTTCTTGGCGGGGGGAGATTAATCTATTCTGGTTATTCATGTTGTCAGAGTTCTTCTGTTGGATCCACACCATGTTTATTTTCCACCGTTTGGTTATTAGAACTGGTAGAGGGAGACTGAATTGGGGTCCCAGGTAGTAGAGATAGCCCCTTACCAAAGCGCTAGGCTTTATAATTGTGGCTTATCTCTTATACTCTTACAAAGTTCCCTTTCAGAATTTTGGCTGAGGACCTACTTGGTGAGATTGCACAAGCTAGCTCTGTTTTGATATCAACCAACCTCTACCCTATCCTAAGAAGCCACCATATTAGGTTTAAATCTTGACTGTGAAGAGATACAAACAGCTGCAGCACCCAGCCCCCACCTTTCACTTTTTTCCCCTACAGAAACTCAAAGGTCAACCTCAGGGTCAACCACTGTCCCCAAGTGGACAGCCCCAGACACAGGTTCTAATTAAATTGTCTCAGGCAGTGCAAACCCTGCTCAACAGAGAGGGGTTCAAGGGTCTCCAACAGCACAAATGGAACCAGGGATCCATACCCCTGCACACCAGACTCAGTCCACACTATTGTCCACTTCTCTGCTCACAGGCCAAGTTGGAGCCAGAGGCCATGCCCCTGCCCACCAGTCTCAGTCCACACCCAGCTAACCTCTGCTTGCCAGACCAGCTGGAGTCAGGGGACCATGCCCCCAGCTGCCAGTCTCAGTCTACTGCCTGGCAAGCCTCCGTTCACAGGCTCTGTTAGAGTCAGGGCATCACACCCCACCCATAAGTCTCAGTCCTCACCCACTAAGCCTCTGCTCACCAGCCCCACTGGAGACAGGGGACCATGTCCTACCCCACAGGTCTTGGTTCACACCCAGCAAGCCACTGCTCAAGGGTTCTGCTGGAATCATGGGACCATGCCCTTGCTCTCAGGTCTTAGTCCACACCTAGCAAGCCTCTGCTCACAGACCCAGCAGGGGCTGGGGACCAGCCCTGTCTGCCAAACTCAGTACACACAGGGCAACCACTCTCCTGCTGTGCGTGCTATCAGAGCTGGGGGTTCTGCACTCTGTCCCACCAGACACAGCCCAAACCAAGGGTCAACACTGTCACTGGCCAGGCATAGTCATAATCAGGGGACTGCTCCTCCTCCCACTGAGTGTCCCTTTCTTCCCACACCCTCTTTCTTCTCTGTTAGTCACAGATCCATCCTGATAGTTGGCAGTCCACACTATGCCCAGATCTCTCAGGACAAGACCAAACACTCTGTGCTCTGCAGGGGGCAGAACTTCAGACTGCCATGCAAGGGGGAAGGGTGGACTTGGAGTTTGGACCTGTGGGGGAAAATATCTGTTCAATTTTATGCCCATCAGGGTGGCATCTAGGTTCATAAGTGGGACCTCCCTGGAGAAAGAGACCTGGAGTTTAGCGGCTCTCTCCAGCGATGTAAAATGAGAGGTTTTTTGTTCCCTGCTCATTTGCAGATAGCCTGCAGCAAGCCTCCTGCTCTAGTCTCCCATCTTCTAGTTGATAGGCTTTATTCCTGAAATTTGTTTTCTTGAATGCTCTTCCTTGGAGTTACAGCTTGCTGAACTTCTTTCTTGGCTCAGCTCCCCACCTTTGGCTTCACAGAGTCCTATTCTGTCCAGTTTTTCTTCCTCTGCTCAGGAGCCTCTGCCGAGGGTTGCTACCAGTCCACCATCTTCCCAGAATTCCTCTCCACTCCATAGTAATCATCACTCCATGGTCCAGAAGTTTTCCATCACATATTCCTATGTCACCATAACACTTAAATGCAGAAGCCTTTTGATATGCCTACCTGTTCTACTTGTAGGAATTCATCCTCCATTTAAAATCTCTGTGTACTCACAGACATAAACAGACACGTTGCAGCGTTGTAATTGCAAAGGGCTAGGATGAATTTAAATCAGGAAAAGCACAGTTAAATAAATCTTTTTTGGTGCGCTGGAATGCTATACATAGGGATACTATGCGGCTGTTAAAAATAACGAGACAGCTGTCTATGTTATGATTTCCAAGACACAGTATGTTATAAAAGCAAAAAAAAGAATGCAACTGTGTGAGGTATGCTACTATTGGTGTAAAAATAGAGAATACGAACAAATGTGCTTATCCTTGCATGTCTGTGGTTATCTCTAGAAGGGCCTGCAAGAGTTTGGCTGTCTTCGGGGAAGGGAGCGAGGCAGTCTGGAAAGATTTGCTTTTACTGTCTCCATGTGCCTATGTTACCTATTCTAGTTAATATGTAAAATTTTTAAAATGGTTGGGCCTTTGATACGAACCTCATCCAAATGATATCTCTAGGAAGGGAAGAAGAGTACTTAAGTAGTGAGCTCCATGAGGGAGGGTTGATTCCTTCCTGTGGTCCAGCACTGTGCAGAGTCTAATGCACAGAGCTGAGACTCAAAAACAGGTGTTGAATGAATCGTTGGCTCTGAGAAAAATGTGCTTTCCTCTCCCAGAGCTAATTCCTACCAATTACTGGCTCTAAAGACTTTGTAGGGGTTCCCAGGATGGCAGAGCATACCGCACAGGTACGAAGGCAGGGGGCTGGGCGTCCTTCTTGGCGTCCTTGCGAGGAGCCACACGACCAGGCAAGTTGAGGCCGATGTGGTAATGGACCTGGATGAGCAGGGCCAGGAGCAGCTGCGGGTAGATGCGCCTCACTCGGCCCACGCAGCTGTTGACAGACAGGAGCTCGCACAGACCGCTGGCTGCCTGGGGGCAGAGGGGAGGCTGGTGGGGTGTCCTGGCCCATCTCCCCAGCACTCTGGGTTGGGTCCTGGACTGCTTCCCTGCTTTTCTCTGGCCCAGCCCAGGAAAATCCGATCCTCACCCCCGCCCCAGACCCCTGGCTTTCTAGGGTTTGTGGAGAGCCAACAAAGAATGGAAGAATTTTTCCAGAATACTAGAAGAATCACTGGAAAGATACCATCCACCTGCTGAGAAGGAAAGAGGCTTGACCCCTTTTTGCAAATGAGGAGACAGACTCAGAGGGGCCAAGCCACTTACCTAAGGCCACTCAGCCCCTTGAGGGCAGAGCCAGACCTTTCAGATACCAATTGTCACCTGTCTGCCTCTTCTTCATTCATGGCACAGGCACACAGAATGGGAGGGGGCCAGGCTGACCTCTTCACCCTGGGCCATTAAGCCACTCTCCTCCCCACTCAGCCTCGTGCAGGAACCTGGCTTCAGTCCTAGCCCCCACCCCCTGGGGCAATTTCTCCACCTGCCAGTCTAGCTCTGGCCCTAGCCTGGGCCCACCCTCACATTTAGCCCGACAAGTTCTCTCTAACTGGCAGGTAAGCGACGGAGGCTAAGCGGGGCCCACAGGACCTGACGACTCATCGGGCCGCTCCACTCCCTGGCCTCTCTTTGGGCCTCAGATTCCTCTTCTGAAAAGTGGGGTTACTAATCCTCACCCAGACAGCCCCACAGATAGGGGTATAAAGATTCAATGAGAGCATGGAGGGGAGGATGTTTTATAAAGAAATGCCACAAGCTGTACCACTGAGGCCCCACGCAGCTGGGCCAGGAGGAAAGCCTTTAACTGAGAAGGGCAGGAACCTCTGGCACGTTCCGTTGGAGACAAGTGAGTTAATGTGTCAGGGATGAGAACAGTAACAGCAGCTGACTTGGACTGGGGGGCAGCTGAGGAAGCCCCCACACACCCTACCTCCCTCTTCTCCGTGGGTAAGATACCAAGGCTTAGTGATCAACCACTGTGACACAGTGAAGCTATGGTAGGGCTAGGACCAGCCTCTGGGACTCAAAGCCCTTGCACTTTTCAGTAACCCAAACCGAGTGGTTGTATTCAAAGAACACAGCCTGCTGTGCCGGGAAAAGGCCCTGGTGATGTGCCATAGGCTATGCCCTTGGCTCTGACTACTCCATTTGTCAGCAAGGAAGATAAAAACTAGCCCAGGCTGCAGCCCTGCAAACAATGCTTGCTGAACAAGAAGCACAATGGGTGACTTTAGAGTACACAGTCACCCTGGACGAGCAGATGAACGCCCAAACTGGAAAGAATGAGTGCTGGTGGCTTATGGAGAGAACTCAAGGCTGGGGGACAGAGGTCAAGAGATAGGGTAGTAAAGCCCAAGATATCCAGGAAGGAGCTCTAGGTTTAAGTCCTGACGCTGCCACTTGCTAGCTGTGTGACCTGGGGTAAGACACGGAATGTCTCCAAGCAGCAGCACGCTCCTCTATGAATGGGGTAACACCCATCATTCCCCAGCCACTCTTTGTTTACTTACTTCCCTTCACCAGAATAGCTTGCTGCTAAATCCCCAGAACCTCTGAGTGTGACTAGCACATACCGTGTTTCCCCGAAAATAAGACACTGTCTTATATGTATTTTTTCTCAAGAAGACACACTAGGGCTTATTTTCAGGGGATGTCTTATTTTTATTAAGTATAATACAACAATCTATACTTATTCAAATACAGTTAAGTCACCTTCTTCTGGAACCTAACAGGGGGAGCTGAGCTTGTTAGTGAGGCTGGTGCTAGTGATGCAGGAACTCCTTTCCCCTAGCCATTCACACATGTGTAATAGGATGCCTGCTACCGCTACCGCTACCGCTACCACGGCTGGGAGAAAGGAGCTGTGGCAGATAAAAGGTTTTCCAGTCTTCCTTACTGCTCTGCTCCGAAATGCTGCATAGCCACGCCCATCACTAGGTCTTATTATCAGGGTAGGGTTTATATTTAACAAATGCACAGAAATCCTGCTAGGGCTTATTTTTGGAGTAGGTCTTATTTTTGGGGAAACAAGGTAGTAGCTGCTTAATAAATATTTGTCAAAAAAACAAAAAATGTTGAGTGGCTCCCATGTGTCAGGTGTGTGCTAGATGTTGGAGTTATCATGGTGAGAGAAACAGGTTGGGCGCTGTCTCTGTGCATCTCACGGATGAACCAAATGATCCCCCACACTACTGTCAAACCATAACCGGGGTAAACTCTTCCAAGACAAAGGTGTGTGAAGCAAAGAATACTATGCACAGATTTGACCTGGTCAGGGAAATCAGGGAAGGCTTCTCTGAGGAGGGGATGCTGAGGATGAGTAGAAGTCAGCTTAGTGGAGCGTTTTAGATAGAGAAGCAGCATGTGCAAAGGCCCTGTGACAAGGTAACATGTGACTATGAAGTTCTGGCAAAGATCCGTGAGGCTGGAGCACAGCGAGCAAGAGGACCATGGGGTGTGGTGAGGCCAGCAGGAATGCAGGGCCTCACAGGAGTGCAGGGCCTCATAGCACAAGCAGGAGCACTGTGTCACTCCTGAGGGCAACCAGAGGCCATGGAGG
The DNA here is from genome assembly GCA_963574575.1 of Galagoides demidoff. NCBI lineage: Eukaryota > Metazoa > Chordata > Mammalia > Primates > Galagidae > Galagoides > Galagoides demidoff. The sequence continues at coordinate 10,763 of CAUYQV010049682.1, read as the reverse complement.
GGGGTGAGGAGACACCCACTTCTCAGAGATTTTTTTGACTGCAACTATACATATATATTGAAGGGGTAAAAGTGGACATGGGGAGGTAAGCAGGGGTATTATCCAGCTGGCATGGACCCGGGTGGTGGTGACAAGAGGCACAGAGAAACCCGTCTCTACAGCCCAGCCAGCTCCCTGAGCCAAAGCTGCCCTTCCTTCTGCATTCCCAGGACCGAGCTCTGAGCTGGGCAGTAAGAAGCCCATGAACATTTTCTGTCACCTAACTGAATATTGTCCTTTCATTTAATCATCACAGCTGCCATGTAAGACAGATATTATTATTTCTATCTTTGTATGTAGAGACCGAGCCACATGGAGGTGAAGTGCCTTACCCAGGTCACAAAGTAGTAAAGTACCAAAACCACTGGTGTAGGATTTAGGCTAAGTTCTGTGACTCCGAGTCATTCCAGTTCCACCATCCCCAGCTGTGCATTGGCCACAGGCAGCCAGGCTGTTATTGTCCAGTGGGTCACAAGAGCCAGGGACAGAGACTCACCCATGGCCACCCAACTGACAGTGTGCTGAGGGCAGCAGGAGGGAGGAAGGGCGGGAGGAAGCAGGAGGATGGCGGCGAGGCAGGCAGGCGGGGTGCTCACCGCTAGGGGCACAATGGAGGCCCTGCCTTTCTTGGTGACAGGCTTCTCCTTCAGGCTGGTCAGGAGCAGATCCAGGAGGTCTCGGACATCACAGCTGGGCTTGCGCAGTATCAGCTGCCTCCACATCTCTGCTCCGTTGCTGAGAGAGCAGGGAGGGGAGGATTAGTGGTGGTCAGGGCAGTGGGGCCACCCCGCTCCAAGGGGTTCCAGAAGGGAGAAGGCATGGTCTGGAAAATACTCCTGGAGAGGCAGGAGGCTAACAAAGATTAAAACCCTGTTTCCTGGCTCAGCACCCGTAGCTCAGTGAATAGGGCGCCAGCCACATACACCAAGGCTGGCAGGTTCGAGCCCAGCCAGGGCCTGCTAAACAGCAATGACAATTGCAACAAAAAAAAAAATAGCCTGATGTTGTGGCGGGTGCCTGTAGTCCCAGCTACTTGGGAGGCTGAGACAAGAGACTCGCTTAAGCCCAAGAGCTGGAGGTTGCTGTGAGCTGTGATACCATGGCACTCTACCAAAGGTCACAAAGTAAGACTCTGTCTCAATTAAAAAAAAAAAACCTGTTTCCCAGGTATCATGCCAGGCACTTTACATACAATATACATATTACTTCGGCAAATATTAACTGAACACCAGTATACACCTGGTACCGGGTAAATCTCTGGCATACAGATGCAAACAAGAATTCAAGCCCCTTAAGATCACTGGATTCTCACAATGAACCTCAAGGTGGGTGCTGTTAATCCCTTTTTACAGATGCACAACTGAGGCTCAGAGAAACGAAATCACGAGTCCAAGACCAAACAGCTAATGAGCTGCAGAGTTACAGTGTGGCCAGGTCCCACATCCTCACACTCTGGGAGGCCAAGGCGGGTAGATCACTGAAATCTGAGGCCAGTCTAAGCAAGAGTGACACCCTGTCTCTAATAAAAATGGAAAAACTAGACAGGCATAGTTGCAGGCACCTAAGCCCAAGACTTTGAAGTTGCTATGAGCTATGATGCCACAGACCTCTACTCAGGGCTACAGAGTAAGATTCTGTCTAAAAAAAAAAAAACGGCTCAGCGCCTGTAGCTCAAGTGGCTAGGGCACCAGCTATATACACCTGAGCTGGCAGGTTTGAATCTAGCCCAGGCCTGCCAAACAACAACAACCACAACCAAAAAATAGCCGGGCATTGTGGCGGGCGCCTGTAGTCCCAGCTACCTGGGAGGCAGAGGCAGGAGAATTGCTTGAGCCCAGGAATTGGAGGTTGCTGTGAGCTGTGATGCCACAGCACTCTACCCAGGGTGACAGCTTGAGGCCCTGTCTCAAAAAAGAAAAAAAAAAAAAAAAGGCCAGGCAGGGTGGCTCATCCCTGTAATTCTAGCAGTGTAGCACTATGGGAGGCTGAAGTGGGTAGATTGCCTGAGCTCATGAGTTCAAGACCAGCCCACGCTAGAGCAAGACCCTGTCTCTAAAACCTAGCCACTGTTGTGGCAGGTGCCTGTAGTGATCACTTAAGCCCAAGAGTTTGAGGTTGCTGTGAGCTATGATGCCATAGTACTTGACCAAGGGTAACCAAGTAAGACACTATCTCAAAAAAAAAAAAAAAAAAGATGTGGCCAGGTCAGATGTCTCCGAAGCCTGTTCTAGTTCCTCCAGCCAAGGACCAAGAATTGAGATAGCTGAGCCCTTTGGGCTAGGATCTTTCTTACACTTGTCACATAATATCAGGGAACACTGCTCCTGTCCCTTAGAAGGCAGCCCACCAGCCAGGGGGAAGCATCTGTGCCCGACCAATCACCACCAGACTGTAGATGCTTGTACCATGGGGTGCAGAGAGCACTGACAGGCCAGTGCACTAAGGGTTAACAAAACCTTTCCCCCTTCTGCAGGAGGTTTTGGGCTTTCCATTCACTTTCTAGTTCTGTTCCCCTGGAAACCTGGTAAAGATAGTATGTTAACTATGTTTCCAGGCAACATTGCTTATGGTAAAAATGACTCGATTGGTAAATCACATCTGGATTGGGAAAGACTATAAATTAACTATAAGAACTGATGGAGTGGGGTGCTGAGGGCAATGAGCTTCCCAGGGTGTCGTGGGCTTGTTCCAGTGGGATCCCTGGAAGTGAAGCTTATAGAGTTATTGTAAGAAACACTGATCCCTGAACCACTTATAGGGCGGTCTGGCACCCACCCTGTGGGTCTCCTCTCCTCACACCTGAGCTTTCACCTGGGAGGCCCAACAGACCAGCTCCCAGCCTCAGGGCCAAATTAGGATAAGGGCAGTGAACCATCCAGGGTGCAGGATCTATGAGTCCTCACTCTTGGGCTCACATGAGTGCAGACTTGGCACCTGAGGGCACCTCCTGAAATGCTGCCCCTGTCTGGTCTGTAGCAAGGGCTGCCACAGGCATCCTGCACAGAGAAGACTGTCCTGCATCCTGAGTGACTCTGATGGCAAGTGTGGCCCCCCAGTAGTCTTATGAGTCTGGCCTCAAGCAGAAAAGGCTCAGTTCTTCTAGATGGGAGGATAGGATGTGTCCACTGGGCCTTCGCCACCCTGACTGACCTTGGTTTCTATGGATGACACCAGCTATCCTTATGAGAGCACACGCCGTCTACACAGCCCTGCACGATTTCATTACATATTCATTTGAGCAACTATCCTAAGGTGTGGATCGTCCGCTGCCTTGTTTCAAAGGCATTCAAAGTAGGTATGTTGCTAGGCACGGTGAGATGAGTATATCCCTCGAGCTCAAGAGTTCTAGACCAGCATGAGCAACGTGAGACCCTGCCTCTACTAGAAATAGAAAAACTAGACTCTGCACTTGTAGCTCAGTGGCTAGGGTGCCAGCCACATACACTGGAGCTGGTGGGTTCCTATCCAACCTGGGCCTTCCAAACAAGGATAACTATAACCAAAAAATAACTGGGCATTGTGGGGGGTGCCTGTCTGTAGTCCCAGCTACTTGGGAGGCTGAGGCAAGAGAATCACTTTAGTCCGGGAGTTTGAAATTGCTGTGAGCTGTGACGCCACAGCACTCTACCCAGGGTGACAGCTTAAGACTCTGTCTCAAAAAATATATATATATAGAAAAAGTAGCTGGGCATTATGGTGCATACCTGTGGTTCCAATTACTTGGGAGGCTGAGGCAAGGGGATCACTTGAGCCCGTGAGTTTGAGGTTGCTCTGAGCTATGACATCAGGGCCCTCTACTCAGGGTGACAGAATGAGACTCTGTCTAACAAACAAATAAAGTAGGTATGGAAACATCCCCTAGGCCAGGAGGTCAGCCAGACTGACCTCTCTTGCCCACAAGCTCCCCATGGGCTCCCTGAAGGCAGTGAGGATGGAACATCTTTCTGCATGGGCCAGGTTGAGCAGGCTAATTACTGCATCGCCCACTCCTCAGGGGTGAGACAGTAGGGCCCATTTCCTCCTTTTGCCTATGAGGGAAAATTGAAGCCCAGAAATGGCAAGGGGGCTATCCAAGACCACACAGCTGGTGGAGGCAGAGTCAGAACCAACACTCAGGCCCCCTTTTGGTATCTGGCATCATGAAAGAGCCCTGGGCTTGGCATCAGTCAAACCTGAGTTTAGGCCAGGCGCAGTGGCTATGCCTATAATCCCAGCACTCTGGGAGGCTGAGGCAGGTGGATTGCTTCAGCCCAAGAGTTTGAGGTTTCTGTGACATGTGACAGTTTTAGACAACCCTGAGCAAAAATGAGTCCTATCTAAAAACACAGCTGGGCATTTTGGTGGACGCCTGTAGGGAGGCTAAGGCAAGAGGGTTGTTTCAGCCCAAGAGTTTGAGGTTGCTGTGACATGTGACGCCACAGCGTTCTACTGAGGGTGACAAAGTGAGCCTCAAACAACAAAAACAAAACAAAAACCCTGAGGTTAGGTCTTGTTCTGTTTCTTACTCAATGACTACCTAGGGCAAGAATATTTCCTGAGGCTCAGTTTCCTTATCTGTGGAATGGGACTGTTGTAAGAATGAGGGATTATATTACTGATCAGTTCTGACACCCAAGTAGTACTTGGGAAGCACGTGAGGTTTGCATAAGTGCCACTGATCCAGAGAGAGGAGCCAGCTGGGCAGGCAACAGCTTCTCTGGGCAAAACAGCAGGTAGAGATCCCAGCCCAGGGTGGGGGCTGCCTCAGCCTTCTGAGATGTAGCAGCTGGGACCCCCCCCCACTTGCTTGGTACCTGTCCAGTGGGAGGGGGCACATGAGCAGGGCCACCACAACCTCCGTCATGAAGGAGCTGGCCAGTAGGGAGACGGGCAGCAGGGCCACCTCACGGGCCCGTGGTTCCTGGATCTGGCTCAGCTGTAGGTAGATGCCCTGCATGATTTCTGGGATCTGGGACACAGCCGCGGCAGTGGTGAGCAGTGATGGCCCATGGAGAAGCCAAAGGAGGCATGGGGGGTGGGGCAGGAATGGGCAGAGGACAGGGAAGAGGGAGGACAAGGGAAAGGGAGGGAGGGAGTGCAGGAGAGACAGGGGAGAGACAAAGAGGCCAGCAGAGTGTCTGCTCCTTCCTGGGAGGGAGTCAGGAGCCAGTTTCTCTGTCACCCTCCCCCCACACACCCTGTACCAGGTCAGTTCTCTCTGGGGTGGCAAGAGATGAAACCCGCAAAGCACAAGCTGGGAGCACCAAGAACTCAGCCACCACCACCTCTGCCCCGCCCCAGGCAAGCTGTGCCCGGTGATCAGCAGGCCTTGGGGTACTCCCAGGCCGCAGTGACCAGGAAGCCTTACCACCTCCAGCGCCCTGTGGCGGTACCACTCCAGCACGGAGCTTAGCGTGACCTCGGAGGCCAGCTGCATCATCTCCCCGGAGTCCTTTCCCAGGGCCTCTGAGCCGCCTTTCAGCCCTTCCAGGGCTGCCAGCAGCAGATCCTTCACCTGCTGGGGCCCCAGGAAGTCTCCAAACTCCTAAAACAAAGAGGCAGAGATTGTGACACTGACTAGCAGCCAGGAACCACAGGGGCCTCACACAAAGGCACAAACACTGCCTGACTCCCACACCCAGAGGCTGATGGGGAGGGGGCACATGGGCACATCATTACACCTGGAACTGGGTGACATGCAGGTCAGGGGGAAGGAAGTCATGGCCCAGCGCTGTGGCACAGATGGGGGTAAGGAGGTACTCAGGATAGGCTGTGTGGCCAGGGAAGGTTTCTGCAAAGGGACCTTGGGCCAGCCAGGAAAGCTGGGAGGGGAAGGCTTTGGGGGGCAGTGCACTGCCCCTTGTTCCCTCCCTGGCCCCTGGAGGCCCCGGCCAAGGAGCAGCAGTCACCGCGATCACACGCAGGATGTTCTGGCAGGGGCTGACGGGGTTGTAGGGCCCCAGGAAGCGCTTGTTGCTCTCATACAGCTCCTTCTTGTTCATCTCTTCCTTATCTCTGGCTCCTGCAAGAAGAGAACATTCCAGGGAGGCCTCACCACCCTATTTTTAAGAAACTTTTTGTTAAACCTACATGGAGCAAATACCCACATCATAAGTAACCAGCTTGATAAATTTTCACAGAGCGAACACAGCCATGTAGCCAGGGCCCAGGTCAAGGTGGGAACCCCTGTCATGTACGTCTCTCAGGCACCATCCCCTCCTCAACCCCACATTCTGATTCCTAAGCCCCTGGATAGATCTCCTTGCTTTTCAGCTTTATATCAACAAACATGTGTACCGTGTCATCCTTTGTATCTCGTTCCTTTCAGTTAACGTTATGTGGACAAGGGTCACCCACACGGTTGCTCGTAGCATTAGCTCTCCCATTCATTCTCACAGCTGTATAATTTCCATAGTATGAATATGCTACAATTATTTGTCTACAATTAATTATTTTGATGGACATTTATTTGGCTCATTGCCAGCCATTAAGCATCGTGCTGCTATGAACATGCTGGTGAGTCTGTTGCTGCTATGCTATCTGTTAGGCTCACACCTGGGAGCGGAATTGCTGAATCACAGGGTAGGCATAGTTTCAGCTTCAAGTTCATGGTAGAGTGCCATGGTGTCAGCATAGCTCACAGCAATCTCAAACTCCTCAAACTTCTGGCCTCAGCCTCCTGAGTAGCTGGGACTACAGACGCCCACAAGGCCCAGCTAATCTTTTCTATTCTTTATTAAGGGGAAGGAGGGAGGTCTCCCTCTTGCTCAAGCTGTTCTCAGCAATCCACCCACCTCTGCCTCCCAGAATGCTGGGATTACAGGCATCAGCCATTGTGCCCGGCCATTCTACTTATTTTTTAAGTACTTATCATCACCTGACTTACTTATGCTTATTACTCATTTGTTTATGTTCATTGTCTGTCTCCTGACAAGAAGGTAATCTCACTAAGGAAGGATTATTTAATTAATCTCTTTTCTTCACTGCTATGTCCCCATAGCCTAGAATGGTGCCTGGCACATAGTGGCTCCATATTTTCTGGTGAAGGAAACACATTTCAGGCACTTCCAAGCCCTTACTATGGCCTGTCCTGGGTACTACCTAGGTCTCCTCAAGATATGCAAGACATGGGCTCAAGAAAGAGTCACTGGGGCAGAGGAATGTATGTGTTGTTGTGAAAGGAAAGCGTTTCAGATCTGGAGTGGGGCAGACCCAGGTTTGCATCCCAGCTTTGCTGCTCTCTACAATTACAGGGCCTGGAAAAACGATTCACTACTTGAGATTAGAATCCAAGACTGTGGGTTTGGCCTAGGGTTACCAATAAATGCAGCTGGGTGTTGCACCAGGTGCCTGAAGTCCCAGCTGCTTGGAAGGCTTAGATAAGAAAATTGCTTAAGCCCAAGAGTTTGAGGCTGCTGTTTGACACCATGGCACTCTACCAGAGTGACGAAAGTGAGACTCTCTCAAAATAATAATAAATACATACATAAAATAAAAATTATTCATGGTTTATCTGAAAATCAAATTTAATTCTTTCTGCTATGTGAGGACACAGTGAGAAGGTGACTGTTTGTAACCCAGCCAAGGACCCTCATCAGAACTCAACTGTTCTAATACCCTTATCTTAGATTTCCAGTCCCCAGAACTGTGAGAAATATAAAAATAATAACAAATATAACTAGGTGTCCTATATTTTTTATTTGCTGAATCTGGCAACCCTAATTTGGGCTATACTATTCCTACCCCTAAAGCTGATCATTAATATGGCTTATGCCGGGCAGCGCCTGTGGCTCAAGGGGTAGGGTACCAGCTCCATATACCGGAGGTGGTGGGTTCAAACCCGGCCCTGGCCAAAAACTGAAAAAAAAAAAATGGCTTATGCCACCTTTACCCATCACTCAGGATGCATGAGTGGCCCTGATCAGTAGGGGGCTTTCCCGGAACCCAAATCTTAGTTTCAAATGCTAGAGATCAAGAAGAATGGGGACACACAGATCCCAAAAGCCTAGTGGGATGGGGAAAAAGGAACTCTAATTGACAAGTGCCTATAATGCGTGGCGCAGAGCTGGTCTCTTTACATATACTCTTATAAAAGATCTATTTTTATCTTTCAAAATTCACCTTGTGAATTACACCTGCGGGTACCCTTTTTATAGATGAGGAAATCTAAGCCCACATAGCAAAATACTTGCCTGAAGTCACTCTGCCTCCCGAGCCAGGGGCACATTCCAAGGTCCCCTGGTGTGGGGCAGAGTTGGGACTATGGACAAAGGAAGGAGGCAAGTGACAGCTGATACTGTGCCCCTCTAGGTATGGTGCCAGGTGGTTACTCTGTCAGCCCACATCACATCACTAGTTCTCCCACCATCTACAGGTTTTAGCTGCTCCAGACTCTAAGACCTGTTCTTTTTCATTAATTCAATAGATGTTTGCTGAGCCCCCACCACGTGCCAGGCCCAGGGCTAGACCTTGGGAATGCAGCAATGACCAAGGCACAGACCTGCCCTATTCTCATGGGATTTTAGTCTAGTGGGAAAGACAGATAAGAAAACAAGACATTATCACCCTTGTGACTGCTTTACATGGTGTTACTGGAATGTGAAGATCCCAGTCACAAATTAAGCCTAGAAAGATGAGGGAGATCTCAGATAGAAGAAGGATACTTAGGTCAAAATAAGTTTGTTTACAGCTCAGTGTCAGTGGTTAGGGCACCAGCCACATACACCGGGGCTGCCGAGTTTCAACCCAACCCGGGCCTGTGAAACAATGACAACTACAACAATAATAAAAGTAGCCAGGTGTTGTGGCAGGTGCATATAGTCCCAGCTACCTGGGAGGCTGAAGCAAGAGAATCTTTTGAGCCCAAGAGTTTGAGGTTGCTGTGAGCTGTGATGCTATGGCACTCTACCAAGAGTAACACAGTGAGACTCTGTCTCAATAATAAAAATAATAATAAAATAAGTTTGCTTGTACCCTCTGTGGGACTTAGCTTCACCCCAGTTTCCACAGGCCCCGTCTGACCCTGTGATGGTTCCCCATCCCTCACCTGTGCCTAGTTGCCAAGGCTCCACCTGAGCCTTGCTTCAGGGGCACTGCAATAGGGCTTACGTTTTTGGAGCTCCAGGATAGTGTAGAGGATGACGATGCCGTCCAGAGCCTCCCGGCCAATCTCCTCATCAGGATCCCCGACGCGAAGGATGAGCCTTCCCAGCAGAAGCCCCAGTGCCGGGAACCCCGAGGACATCTGTTTGTGTCATAATCTTAGGGATTGAGTCTTACAGGTTCAGTAATGCTATACAGTGAGTGGTAAACAGAGAGCTGGATGCTCTGGTAACAGAGACCTCTGAGGACAGCAAGGGCCGCTCAGGAATCCCTGAACAGACTCACAGCTCTTTCAGAGCTGGGAAGATTCTCCCTACGCGTGTCCACCCTGCCCAGGGGCCACTCACAAAGAAAGGCAGAGTCAGAAGCGTGTGGTTCAACACAGACACGTTGCTGTTGACAGCCCGTGCGCGCTCATGGGCCTTCCCAGAGTTCATCCAGGGCCCCAGGGGCTGTGGGGACAAGGGTAAGACTCAGAGGTCCAGGTTAGATGCCAGCCCCTGCTGCCAGCCTCCGTCAATCAGCAGGAAACTTCCAGAAAGGGTGTAAAAATCATGCACCACAGCCCTCCTCTTCTTGGGGCGTAAGGGAGAACTGGAGTTCAGAAGCTGAGAATAGGACTGACAGACTAGAGGGAAGAAGGAAGCCAAGAAGGAGAGAGATGAAAGGCAAAGAGTCCTGAGGATAGAAGAGAAACATAGTGACAGGAACGCAGAAAACCAAGACACAGGGGCATCTATAACCCTGTAAGGCAGCTAAATGTAGGGCGGGATAGAGAGAGTGGAAGGAGGCAGGAGTCGGGGGAGGAGGCGGAACCCTGGCACATGATGACATCCTGAAATCAAATCAGTCCTGGGTCCAGCCTCCAGTGCTCCTGAGCTAATTTCTCTTCCCCTTCCACCCTTCCTCTCTCTCCCACCCCGTACTCCACCTCCACACCTCCAAGATGCTCTTCAGCCCAGCAGGGGTGGGGTCCTCAATAAAGAGGGCCTTGAGCAGTGTCTGCAGGGCATCCAGGGTCTGATGGTAAAGTGTCTGTGGACAGAGGAGGAGCACGTCACTAGGGGACCTCTGGGGTAGACACCAGCCCTAGTCAACCCTCGTGTAGGTCGGGGGGGGGCGGTGAACCTGGACCCAAGAAAGCCCCTTGCTACTCTTTCCTCTGAGACTAACTTGATAGTACTTCCATCAGCTATAGTTTTGTTTGTTTCTTTCTTTCTTTCTTTCTTTTTTTTTTTTTTGAGACAGTCTCACTATGTCACCCTGGATAGAGTGCCGTGGCATCACAGCACATAGCAACCTCAAACTCTTGACTTAAGCCAATCTCTTGCCTCAGCCTCCCAAGTAGCTGGGACTACAGGCACCCACCACAACGCGCGGCTGTTTTTTGTTGCAGTTATCACTGTTACCTAGCAGGCTCCAGGCTGGTTTTGAACCCGCCAGCCTCGGTGTACGTGGCTGGCCCCATAACCACTGTGCTAGGGGCGCTGAGTCATCTACAGTTTTCTTTTCTTTTTTTTTTTTTTTTTTTGAGACGGAGCCTCAAGCTATCCCCCTGGGTAGAGTGCCATGGCATCACAGCTCATAGCAACCTCCAACTCCTGGGCTCAAGCGAGTCTCCTGCCTCCGCCTCCCAAGTAGCT
>CAUYQV010049680.1:0-14729 GCA_963574575.1 Galagoides demidoff | reverse complement strand
GGAGAACAGAAAACATCACAAATTTTCATCAGGCAATCCCAAAGCGTTCTGCTCTTTTCCTCTTCTTTGCCTCTGTATCCTCTGTGGTTCCAGTTCCTGCTGAACTTGTGACAATCCCAAATCGTTCCTTCCTCTTTTTCAGTTTCTCATCATCTTCCGACTTTCTGGAGATTGAAGAAACATTCAAACCAAATCTTTGGGCTCTTTCCTTTAGCTTATCCAGGTTAACCGTATTGGTTTCAGATGACAGACCTTTTGTTGGAACTGAAGAAATCCCAAATCTAGCTGCCCTTGCAGCTTTTTTACTCTCCAAGCTCACAGGTACATTGAATCGTTCAGCCCTCTTCTGCATTCTCTCAGTCTGTGGTATTTCAGATGTAATTTTTACCACTTTCTTCTCTGCTGCCACATCAACAGTTTTTTCAGGGGGTTCTTCCTCTTTGACAGGAAGTTCTATGGGCTTTGGTTCTTCTTCCTCTGTTTCGTCTCCCAGTACATCTTCTTCATTCACTTCCTCTTCAGCATGCTCCTCAAGATATGCCTGGAGCCTGTTGATAAGATCTTGTTTTATTCCCTTGGTCTCCAAACCACGAGCAAGACATTCTTGCTTTAGTTCAGCAAGCTTCAGCTTATGAAGCTCCACCGTCTCCGCCGCCATCTTGTTACTCCTCACTCAGCTAGGCCCCCCAAGACAGCTTTTGAGGAAGGGAATAATATGCTCCATTTTTTTCTGTCCTGCTGTGTCCTTTACCCAAAACTTGAATGATTCCAGGTAGGAGCTTGATGCTTTGTTACTATTATATCTTCTGGACTTCAGTTTGTTTTATGAGTTTTTTAGCTATTTCTACATTGAAAAACCTGTCATAGGATATTTTTGATGATTGAATTAGACATTATTCATAAAGTAATTGACAAACAGTACTTGGTGCATATTGAGATGACAATACTAAAGTGACAAAAAGTATTGGGTTATAGATGTAGCTCAGGAATGTGTGTGTGTGTGTTTGTGTATGATAAGGGTTAGTGGTGAGTGTTGAACCACCAAATCTGCTGTATCCTAGCCATCTATCAAACAAACCACACCCAAGTCATTCTTGCAGTTCTTGTTTTCTAGGCTGGAAATCAGAAGACCTGGGTTCTGGTCCCAGTTCTGTGTTACTTTGGAGATTGATTTCCCTTTTAGGCCACAGTGACTTCATAGATGAAATAATGAACTTGATTCATGTACTTATTAAAATGTGTGATCCTGGATTTAAAACGTGTGATACTTTATGGTTTGTCAAGAGGTGATTTAGGGTGGCTTAAGGAGAACATGGGAGGAGGGTCATCTTCTTTTATCTCATTGTACTATTTCTGATGGATTATTCAAACTAAAATGGTAAATGACTGTTTTAAGATTTATATGCTTCTGGTAGAAAAGTTTCTCTACAAAAAAGGATCTACACAAAAAAAGCGCTACAACAAAATAGTACTTAAAGTTCATTTAAAATATGTTTGCATTTCTCAAATTGAGAGTTAGTAAAGAAAATGTCTCTGAGATGTTCTACAGTTGGAAACTACTTGTTGAGACAACTGAGGAATTTAGAATAAGGAATTGGACAGTTTTTGATAACCTTATACTCCTTATACCCCCACGTCCAGTGTAACCTCTTCACATTTCAAATATACAGAGTACAGGCCTGGCATTACTCAGGATACATCTCTTAGGCTGGGTGTCTTAAACTCCTACCCAGTTAAGGCTTTAATCAGTTTCTCTCCACCCCACCCCTTCCAATCTCCTGCATTGCTCCTTGTCTCATTGTCAACAAAGTGAAATTAGAAGATTTCTCAGATTTCTTCCAATTCATTAATTATACTGCATCAGCATAGTACTGATCTTCCTTCAGCTTGGCCTATGTTTCGTTGTCATTGGTTCTCTTGTGTTCTTTTCTTTTGACTGTTTCTTATTAGTACTGTCTATGTGAACCATGAAATTGAAGTGGATTTGTGTGACAGATACTGAGGGAATAAAGGAATTGAATTGATATATTCTTACTAGCACCTCTTCTTCAAGCAAACACTGAAACTAAGTTATTTATTATTTTGGATATGAAGGGAATGAAGAGGCAGAAGAAGACTAAAAGGGGAAAAGTTGAGGATATGGAATTGGGAAAGGTGCTTTAAGAATATCGGTCCTAATTTTGAAGTGGGATGATTTTTAAAAGTGAAAAATCCTTCCTCTACATACACACAACCCCTGAGGAAAAAACCTAAATAAAACCTGTAGCATTGATACAATTTTACTCTAAAGGAACGGGATATGTTTCTCTCACTTCCAGTTATCAGCAGTTTGGAAATCCTGCCTATTAAGATGGGAATGTTAAAAAAAGAAGAGAATCATTGCTGTCTATTCAGGAGAGTTAAGGATTTAGCCTTACTTTCCTATAAGGCTTTATTTGTGAAAGGTATTCTCAAGAGGTAATGAACCTGAAACTGTTCCAGCCTGTTCTGAAATACTCCCACACTGTGTTGTTGGAAGAGATTTAAGCACTCTTTGTAAACCTATGCCAGAAAGTTCTTCGCATTTGAAGTTTCTGTCCTTAGTTTGGATTAAGAGGAGGAATTTCCCATCTGTTCAGACAGAAGAACAGTGATCAAAAAATAGGTAATAAGAAAAGATTTTCCTGTTTGAGATGTGCTTTTTGTGGATGAAAGGTTTTCATTGGAATGAATTATTTGTTTTTGCATGATAAATATTTGGATTTGATGTTCTAAACAAGTATTTGGATCTGAATTAAAAGCAAAGTTATGGTTCTCAATATTATACTATATAATTTACTTGTTTTGCTTGGTACTTGGATTAAGAATCCTGCTGGCATTCTTGATTACTTAACGTCTTACCCCTCTCTCCTATTTAAAAACATAACATCACCGCCTTCTCATGTCTTACCATGATGACTGCAAGAACCTTTTCATTGGTGACTTACTTTCAATATGTATTTTAATCTGCCGTTATATGGATTTAACTTTAGATCTGATCATATCACTTTCTAGTTTAATGGTTAGCAAATTTCTGGAAAAATATATGAGTTCATTGACCACCAAGCCTATTCTACCCCTTCAATCTTCTCCTTTGTCTCCATGCCATAATCGCCACCCATATGACATATAATGTTCTTTCACATCTCTTACTTTGTTATGAAACATTTCTTTTTTCAGGTCACAGCCTTTGGGGGACTTCCTTTTTACAAATTTTGAAAAAAAAATTCACTTGTTCCTCTCTGTCATGGAGATTTGTTCTAAGACCCTCTTCAGATAGCTTAACTCCACAAATGCTCAAGTACCTTATATAAAATGGCATAGTACTTGCAGATAACTTACGTATATTTTCCCTTTAAATCATCTCTAGATTAGTTATAATTCAATACAGTGCCTATCATTTTATTGAAGTTTATTCAACATAACATAGTACTTGGTGTAGTGGCAAATTTGAGTCTTACTTTTTGGAACTTTGTGGAATTTGCTTTCCTAAATATTTTCTATCCTCAGTTGAATCCATGGATGGGGAACCTGTAAATAAGAAGGCCGATGTATTCTAATGTGTGATTTACACAGTTGAGATTGGTTAAATGAAGACAGACAGGAAGAGAAAGAACTATTGAGATATGTAGGTAGATGAAAACATGGAAATCTTAGTCTGCTGATTGCTTGTTAAGAAGAATAGAGAATTAGAAAACTTCATTTTACTGTTATATCAAAGATTTGTCTTTGTGACCCAGTCTACTGAGTGGGCAAAAGAGTGTGCTCAGAACATGATGGAATTGGCATTTAGAAAATCCAACAGATAAAATATTACACTTACTGACTCATGAAACAGAAACAATTAAGGTCCCAATTTAGAATGATTCTGGACTGAGGCACTAATAGTTAGGCTCATTTTACAAATATCCATGTGGTAGAGTTGGAAACATGATCTAAGTGGAGAAATTAGTAGTACTGGGAAAGTTCTGGTTTAAAATTTGAACCGCTGTTAAGCTCCACAAATTGACTAATTTGCATCTTAATATAAATATCTAGATATTTAAAATAATGGAAGCTGTTTGAATTTTCAAAATAGGCTCTTATCTGATGTTCCTGTTATTGATTCTTTCATGTGTAACTCATAACTGCACAGTTTATCTTAATTTCAAAGGAGCTGGAAAGGGAGTTAGGAGATCCAATTTATGCAGATTCTAGCATAGTAGTTAAGAATATAGGCTGTGAAGCCAGACTGGTTAAGGACAAATCCCTGATCTTTTTCTTACTTGTTACTTCTTTTGCGATTTTGGACAAGATACTTGACTTTGCTTTAGTTTTCTCAGTTGTAAAATGTGGATAGTACTTTAGTAATACTTACCTTTTAGGTAATAAGTTCTTAGTGAATATTAACAATTTGCAGTTTCCGCCTTGACATTAACTAGTTATGTAATCTTAAGTTTGTAATGCCTGGTGAAGTAATGTGAGTAATGTATAATTGTGTAGTCAAATGTGTTACTACCATTAAAACTTTTTTGCATGCATAGTCTATTTTTCTTAATTCAAAGGAACCTCCTTCTAATTTATGTATTGGAATTTGTATCGGTATCAGTAAGGTATGATTTTAATATATATGACTTAAGTGAATTTGTGGGTTGCCAGTGACTTTGTATTTGCAAGTATTTTTTTGTTTGTTTGTGTTTTAAAGAGAGAATTTTGCTCTGTTACCCAGACGGAAGTATAATGGCACGATCATACCTCAATGCTGCTTCAAACTCTTAGACTCAAGAGGTCCTCCTGGCTCTCAGCTTTCCAAGTAGTTTAGACTACAGGCTTGTGCCACCATACCCAGCTAATTTTTTGATTTTGTTTTAAAGTAGTTCATTCAAATTTGTAAACTCAATATTTGCCACTACAGTAAAAGTTCTTGCTGTGTTTCCTAGGCTCGTCTTGCATTCCTGGGCTCAATGATCCTCTGCCTTCCCAAATGCTGGGATTTCAAGCATAAACCACCACATTGGGTGAAGAGTGGGCAAGTTTTATTTAATGTTTTACAGCCAGAGAACCATATTACTATTATTGAGAATGAACGTATAAAAATTAGAAAGAAGCACCATCTGATGGCATTTATTCAGGCAGGATCAGAATTGAGAACACAGAGAAAAGAGAATTAAAAGGCAGAGTATAGATGAGATGATGTCTAGTTGTTTGAACATTAATACAGCATTTTATAGGAAAACCAGTCCCAGCTCCTTCTCATGTAATTCTTTGGCTCTAGCAAGGTTTTCCCTCCAGCTTAAGACTGTAATGTACCCAGTAATTCCCCATTCATAACAATTTATAGAAGATATTGCCTTCCAGTAAGAATATGACATTCTTTAATAAGTCTTTTTAGGCCTTGAAAAAAATCTAACTTTTCAGCCTCTTTTCTTGACATGGGAGCAGTGAGGGACTAGATTATTTAAATGTTTTCAACTCAAAAATTTATGGTTCCAGTTATTAATCTAAATGTGTTGCCCTACACATTGCGCAGTGATCAACCTTAGGAAATGTTACCTTTATTTCAACTGTGTTGCCTTTAGACCTAATTCTTGATCTATCCAGGAATGTGGATCTTCTACTTCGTATTAATAAGTGAAGTATATTTCACTTGTACTACTGAGTGAAGTATATTTCCTCTCCTTATTTTTAATTTTATTAGATTTACTGTCTTTTCCTTCCCTTTTCTGCTGGGTTTCTGGAATGCTCTGCTTGAATTAACAGCCCATGAATCCTCTTAGCAGGGATGAGAGGGAGTGTGTAGGATATGAAGATTTGAGTAAAGTCTGAGGAAGAAAGGGCAATATAGTAGTAAAGAGGCTAAGAAGATAGGACTTGGATAAAGACTGCCCGAGTTCAAACCCTGCCTTCACTCTGTGCCTTATTTTCCTTAAGTTTAATGAGGATAATAACCCTTTTGGGACTGTATTATTGAGCTTGTACATTTGGTAATTATCTGTAAGACAATGCTTGGTTCTTAGTAAGCATGAAATAAATGATATCTAGTGTTAACAATTCCTGTTTTAAAGGTTTTTTCCTAAGAACCTTATAAGGATTATATCAGAAAGAAGATTGACCATTAGGGTAAAGTTCATTTATATGCCATTTGACAGTAAGTGCATTCATTAATAACATAGTCTTCTTTTTTCTGGTGATAAATTTAACTTACTAGCAGCTAGTATGCCTAAAGTTGAAGACTATACACATATGAATTTTTTCTTTAAGAACAGAGTATTCTATTCTGCCTGGAGAAACTTATATATTCCCACATATATCTAATTTTTTAATGTTATTACTCTATTGCAGGGGTTCCAACCTTTTTCTCTTCTTTACTGCACATTGGAAAAATGAGTTGCCTTGGTCCACACATTAAATACACGAATACTGAGGAAAGCTGTTTAGCAATAAAAGGGTCTCTGCATACTTTTTGTGATATCCAACACCACAGATAAGCAAAAAAGTCTTCACAAAATTAGCATGTGGTCTTCGAGCTATAGGTTGAACACCACTGCTTTAGAGTATAACATATGTCCTACGGTAGGAAATCAGATTTGGAAAGAATCTCAGAAATAAATCTCCTTTATCCCTTTACTTTATGGAAGATGTGATCCTAGGAAGGTACCCGGTTGGGGAAGAGGGAAGAATTGAGGACGTGAAATCCTATTAAGGTGTATACATCTTGGGAACATTTTCTATTTTTAATGTAACCAGAATGGTTAAGAAATTTGTCTTTCTATTCATGTCATGAATGCATTTCATGTTTTTGAAACTTCGACATTAAAAGATCTCAATATATTTAGAAAGTGTAGCTTCAGTTCAAAATGCTATAATTCTTCCTGACTGCGGATATTCATTACAATAGAATCTTTGAAGCCTTTAAAAATGACCTTTTCAAATAGATAAATATCTTTGCCCATAAACATTTATGTCATCACTTTGTAAATGTTTTAAATCACTCTTATTTTTCTTCTGTAGTGTTAAAAATTATCAGTGCTTTATTCTGAGGGAGAGGGGAGGGAATAAGACAACTAAAAATGTGTACAAGTTTTTTTTTTTTAAAGGATATAAACTCAAAAAAATTATAATTTTATGAGCTCTCAAATTTGTCCATAGGCACATTTGTTTCCTTCTTTGTATTATGAATTCATGTATATCTACTGAAAAACCTACAAAGGATAGTACTATTGATAATTACTTTACAGTCTGGTGGCTTTGGCCAACAAATCTGACAGTTCTACCCAGAAGAGAATGGCCTTGAAACACAGATAAAGGAGGAGGAAATATCCTTGACATCAAAAGTACTCAAAACTGACACTTGAAATTTTTTTTTGGAAAAACATAGTTGTTTAATCTCTGAATAAGAGAAATTATATTTAGTCCTCATTCCTGAAATTTTAAACCCTTTATTTTTTTCATTTCATGAAAGGTCTCATGATTCTCTTACTTGCAGGTCTGTTGTGGGAAATGATCAAGGAGGAAATGATAACATTATTCTTTTTTTTTTTGCAACAACAAAAAAATAGCCTGGTGTTGTGGCAGGTGCCAGCAGGTGCTTATAGTCCCAGTTACTTGGGAGGCTGAGGCAAGAGATTCTTTTTTTAATACCAAGTTATCCTGTTATATTGTTTTCTTTTTCTTTTCTTTTTTTTTTGTGAGACAAAGTCTCACTATATTGCCCTTGGTAGAGTGGCGTGGCTTCACAACTCAACAGCAACCTCTAACTCTCTTGGGCTTAAGTGATTCTCTTGCCTCAGCCTTCTAAGTAGCTGGGACTAGGTGCCTGCCACAGTGCCCGGCTATTTTTTGGTTGTAGTTGTCAGGCAGGCCCTGGACTGGGTTTGAACCCACCACCTCTGGTGTATGTGGCTCTTGCCCTAGCCGCTGAGCTATAGGTGCGGAGCCCTGTTATATTGTTTTCAAAATTATTTATGTCAGACAATAGGATTCTACAAATTAATGGCCTGGTTTAGATTTTAGGATTAGGATTTTTATAGAAATTAATCTGTTTAAGAGTGATTTCTTTGATGTCCTTTGCACAGTTAAATATGGATCAGCTGAATTTATTCTAAGAATGAACCTGACTTCTTAAAGGCGATCCTTTTGAAAAACATTTTAAGGTATTACAGTTGGTGTATATTTGGCAAAGACTCATGCCTGTGGAATCAATATGGTGAGTGAAATTTTACAATAATAAAATGCTTTAAAACATTTGTAAAATAGTTTGATAATAGTAAGAATTACCATTGCTTCATTTCTTATATATGAAAGTACTAAAGTCTTTAAAATAAAGAATCCAATAGTAAAATATTCCCCCTTTAAAAAACCTAGCAGGCAATGGCATTTATTTATGTAGTTCTTCATTTAGTTTCTTTACTGATTCTCAGTCTTACCAGACTCACCATCTACTTTTCTAATAAATATTTTGTAACATCTCCTTATTATTCTGAAAACAATAAAATGTACACAATAAAAAATTCAGGTTGAGCACAATGGCTCACTTTGGGAGGCTAAGCTAGGAGGATTGCTTGAGGCCAGGGGTTTGAGACCAGCCTGAGCAAGGATAAGATCCCATCTCTACAAAAAATAGAAAATTGGCCAAGCATGATGGTGTAGCCCTAGCTTCTTTGAGGGGCTGAGGCAGGAGGATAATTTGAGCCCAGGAATTTGAAGTTGTAGTCAGCTCTGATGACTTTACTGTACTATAGCCTGGGAAGGAGAGCAAGACCCTTAAACATAACTCAAATCATTATACTATCTATAATTGAGAGACATAAAGGGAAGTAAATCACTTTAAATATTAAGTATTACAATACATAAATGCTAGAAAACTGATACAGTTAGGTGCTTGTACCTAATTATAATGAATATTTAGAGTAAAGGAAATTAGGAAGATAATAAATGATTCCATGTAAGAAAGATAGGAAATTAAAAGAACTGATGTACAAATGGATATTAGAATAAAAAGTGGTGTTAGAATAATAACAGATCACATTTATCAGTTTTTGATTTAAGCAAAAGGAAATAACTTTAGCCAAAGAAAGGAAACCACGAGAAGACAAATTTATATCCTGTCAAATTGAGGAAAATTAGTTGGGTCTTATTTTAAGTATAATATTGTAACAATTATCTGAGTGTGACATAAGTTGGCATAGTAATGAAATGGAGTAAAAAATATGACTTGTATTTTGAAATTCTGTTACCTCTAGAAAACAGGAACCTAGGAGGAGTGATAATCGTGGAGTGGTGATGAGTTGAGTTTGAGTTCTGTTGACTGTGCTGTTGGCAGAGCACTGTAATGGAAATTCTCAGCAAGTTGTTGAAAATAAGAATTAGAGTTCCAGAAAACATTCATGTCAACAAGATTTAGTTTTGAGGGTCATTCCCAGAGCAGGAATCAATGAAGCCATTAGATTAGATGATATTGCAAATAAAGAAGATAATAGTAACACTAAAAATAAACATCATCATTATTACAGTTGTTCCAGACACTGAACATCTGTTTGACATATATTTTTTTACACACTTTTCATAAAAGCTCTGTGTACTGTTATTACTAACATCTTTTTACAGATGAAACAACTAACAGAGAGGTTGCCTTAGTTCACAATAAGTGGTAGATATAAACTCAGGCAGTCTGGCTCTAGTACTCACTACCAAGAAAGGATTCTTGAGCAGCTCATTCATTTTGGTGGCAACAGTAGCAAGAAAGAGAATGAGAGCAGTGGTTCACAACCTTTTTGGCACCAGGAACTGGTTTTGCGGAGGACAGTTTTTCCATGGACCGGGGCAGGGTGGATATATGGTTTATTCAAGCTCATTACTTTTATTGTACACTTTATTTCTATTGTTATTACTTTGTTATTTTATTATTAATACATAATGAAATAATCATGTAATTGACTGTAATGCAAAATCTGTGGGACCCTTGAGCTTGTTTTCCTTCAACTAGATGGCTCCATCTGACGGTGATGGGAGACAGTGACAGATCAAGCTTTGTTGGCTTGCCTGGCTGCTGCTTACCTCCTACTGTGTGGCTGGTTCCTAAAGGACCAGTACTGGCCCACAGCCTAGGGGTGGGCACTGCAGAATTAGGTGAACCTTGTTTTGAAGGCTGAGGTTTAGAGTATAGTAACAAGTATGGCTTCAGACCACTTTAGAACAGTCTTGGAATTGATGATTAGTAAATCCTTAGTAAAAGGTCATTCAGTAACGTTGTAAAGCCCAAGAAAATTGCCTGAGAGTTTGTTATATTGAGACTTTCTAGACTCTTCCAAAATTTATTTTATTTGTCCATTAGCTATTCTGAACTTTAATACCCAGTTGCTCTTCAACTTGTGATGGGATTATATGCCAATAAACTCATAAATTTAAAATGTCATAAGTCTAACATGCATTTTGTGCACCTAACCTACAAACATTATGACTTAGCCTAATACTTTATATGTGCTTAGAACACTTACTTTAGTCTACAGTTAGGAAAACTCATTTGACATTTAACGTATTGATAAAAAAATATTGACTAATTCATGTAACTTAACAAATACTGTATGAAAGTGAAAAACAGAATGGTTGTATCAGTACTCAAAGTATCACTTTTGCACTGTTAATAAAGTTATTCTCAAAGGAAATCTCTCAGAATTAAGCAATCTAATTTTGCATTTGTTTGGGGCAATAGATTCGTTTGAAAATACCACAAGCAACAATTAAATTGGTACTAGATGAAAAGATAAATATTGCAAAAAGTTCAGCGTAAAAAGTGAGAAAATGTTAAGTGTGATTTGTGCTATGTAGTCAACAAGAAATAATTCATCATTCTTGGGTGTGATAATGAGCAGAGAAATAATCATGTGGGTGTTTTGATGATTAATTAGTTGATGTGTGTAAAATGATCAAAGAAAAAAAAAGCATGGCATAAATTCTAAATATTATTATTTTATTCCCAGAATTCTGTCAGGTTTCATGGCCTTCTTCCCATGTGCTCATCTTTCTGCACCTGTTGCCAGCACTTCTTTCCACAGCAGCACTGTTTTTACTGTCATTTAAAATCTGTTCCCAGTTTTTCCTCTCATAACTCTCTCCTCCACATTCTGTTATCTAATTTTTTATAGATCTTTTTAATATTTTATTTTAACAGAACTGTGTCTTATGTGTACAGAGCATACACAGTCGAATATATTTTATCACCTTTGGTGACTTAGATAAAATAATTTTGTCCATACAGCTTTTCTTAATTAATTGCTCCCAAATGGCTTATACCCTACTTAATTTTTAAATTTTTTTTTTAATTTTTATTTAACCATAACTTGGTACATTGATGGATTCATGGGGTTCAGGTACTGCTTCAGTATACAATGTGAAATGTTTACACTGAACTAAATAACACATCCATCACAGTTATACTTATTTCTTATGGTTTGAAATGTACCATTGTAGCATGCACATTAGGTGAGGTCCCCCAAATGCCCTCCTTTCTCCCATATCCCCCCTTTTCTCTGCTCTCTCTTCTCTTCCCTTCTACTTTCTGGACTATAGTTATGTTTTGCCATTCGTATGAGTGGTTATATATTGATTTCATAGTAGTATTGAGTACATTGGATACTTTTTTCCCCCCATTCTTGAGATACTTTTTATTAAGAAGAATATGTTCCAGCTCCATCCAGGTAAACATAAAAGATGTGAAGTCTCCATCTTTTTTTATTGCTGCTTAGTATTCCATGTTGTACATATACCACAATTTGTTAGTCCATTCATGGGTCGATGGGCACTTGGGCTGTTTCCATGTCTTGGCTATTATGAATTGGGCTGCAATAAGCATTGTGGTGCAAAAGTCTTTGTTGTAAAATAATTTTTGATCATCTAGGTATATACCTATTAGAGGAATTGCAGGATTGAACGGTAGGTCTACTTTTAGTTCCTTGAGTGTTCTCCAAACTTCTCTCCAAAAAGGTTATATTAGCTTGCATTCCCACCAGCAGTGTAGAAGCATTCCCTTCTTTCTGCATCCATGCCAGCATCTATAGTTTTGGCATTTTGTTATGTGAGCTAATCTTACTGGAGTTAGATTATCATCTCAAAGTGGTTTTGATTTGCATTTCTCTGATGATTAAGGATGATGAGCATTTTTTCATGTGTTTGTACGCCATACATCTGTCTTCATCAGAGAAGTTTCTGTTCAAGTCTCTTGCCCACATAGAAATGGGGTTATTTATTCTTTTCTTATTGATTAGTTTGAGTTCTCTGTAGATTCTAGTTATCAGACCTTTGGCAGAAGCATAACCTGCAAAAGTCTTCTCCTATTCTGAAGGTTGTCTATTTGCTTTACTTACTGTGTTCTTGGCTGTGCAAAAGCTTTTTAGTTTGATCAGATCCCACTAATGTATTTTTGGTGTTGCTTCTATTGCCCGGGGGTGTCCTCATAAAATATTCTCCCAGGTCAATTTGTTCAAGTGCTTTCCTGGTACTCTCTTCTAGTATTTTTATAGTTTCATGTCTTAAGTTTAAATCTTTTATCCTGTGAGAATCAATTTTTATTGATGGTGAAAGGTCAGGGTCCTATTTCAGTCTTCTACAGGTCGCCAGCCAGTTCCCCCAGCACCATTTGTTAAATAGAGAGTCTTTCCTCCACTGAATATTTTTGATAGGCTTGTCGAAGATCAAAGGACAATAAGCAGCTGGGTTCATCTCTTGGTTCTCTGTTCTGTTCCATAAATCTACCTCTCTGTTTTAGTGCTATTTTGATCACTATCGATTTATAGTATAGCCTGAAGTCTGGTAATGTGATATCTCCTGATTCGTTCTTATGTCTGAGTAATGTATTTGCTATTCGAGGGTTTTTCTGATTCCATATAAAACGAAGCACTATTTTTTCAAGCTCTTTAAAGTATGACAGGTGGTGCTTTAATAGGGATTGCATTAAATCTGTAGATTGCTTTGGGTAGTATGGACATTTTACCAATGTTGATTCTTCCCAGCCATGAGCATGGTATGTTTTTCCATTTGTTAACATCTTCAGCTAATTCTTTTCTCAGAGTTTCATAGTTCTCTATATAGAGATCTTTCATGTCCTTTGTTAGGTAAATTTTCAGATATTTCATCTTCTTTGGCACTATTGTAAAAGGAATAGAGTCCTTGATTGTTTTTTCAGCTTGACTATTGTTGGCTTATATAAAAGCTACTGACTTGTAAGTATTGATTTTATATCCTGAGATACTGCTGTATTCTTTGATGACTTACTGAGAGTTTTGAAGTTGAGTCTCTGGGATTTTCCAGCTATAGGATCATGTCATCAGCGAAGAGTGAGAGTATGATCTCTGACCCTATTTGGATATCCTTGATTGCCTTCTCTTGCTTGATTGTGATAGCTAAGACTTCCATTACTATGTTGAATAGCAGTGGAGACAGTCAGCATCCCTGCCTTGTTCTTGATCTGAGTGGAAATGTTTTCAATTTTACACCATTCAATATGATATTGGCTGTGGGTTTGCTATAAATGGCCCCTATCAATTTAAGAAATGTCTTTCTGTGCCTGTTTTCTTAAGAATTTTGATCATGAAAGAGTGTGGATACTATCAAAAGCTTTTTGTGCATCAGTTGAGAGAATCATATGGTCTTTGTTTTTTATTTTATTGATGTGATGTATTATATTTATAATTTTGCGTATCTTGAACCAACCCTATAACCCTGAAATAAAACTTGATCATGGTGTATATTTTTTGATTTGTTGTTGAATTCTGTTTGCTAAGATCTTATTGAATACTTCTGCTTAATATTCATTAATGATATTGGTCTATGATTTTCTTTGTTGGATCCTTTCCTGGTTTGGGTATCAGGGTGATATTTACTTCAGAGAAAGTGTTGGGAAGTGTTCCTTCTTTTTTTATGCTTTGGAAAAATTGTATAATATAGGTACTAGTTCTTCTTGAAAGATTTGATAGATTTTGGATGTGAAGCCATCTGGTCCTGGACTTTTCATTTTAGGGAGATTTTGTATTGTTGATGCTATTTCAGTGGCTGATATAGGTCTATTCAAGATTTCTAATTATTTTTTGTTGAGTCTAGGAAGGTTGTGTACTTCCAGGTATTGGTCCATTACCTTCAGATTTTCATATTTCTGGGAATAGAGATTTTTCTAGTAATCATTGAGGATTTTTAAAATTTCTGAAGTGTCTGTTGTTATTTCTCCTTTATCATTTCTGGTAGATTATATTAGAGAGTTTACTTTTCTTTTTCTGGTTAGGTTGGCCAAAAGTTTATCAATTTTGTTAATCTTTTCCAAAACCCAACTTTTTGTTTCATTGATCTTCTGAATGATTCTTTTGTTTTCAATTTCATTTAATTCTGCCCTAATTTTGGTTATTTCTTTTCTTCTGCTGGATTTGGGGTTGTAATGTTCTTTCTTTTCCAGTTGCTTGAGATGAACCATTAAGTTGTTGGCTTCCTCTCTTTCTGTTTTCTTAATGAAGGCTTCCAATGCTATAAATTTCCCTCTTAGGACTGCCTTTGCAGGTTTTGATAATTTGTGACTTCATTATAGTTCCAAAAATTTGATAATTTTCTTCTTTTTTTTTTTAAATTTTTTTATTGAATGATAACTATGTACATTAATACACTTCTGGGGTACAGTGTGGGGTTTTCACATGCAATCTGAAATACTTCCATCAAACTGATCAACACAGCCTTCATGTCATTTTCTCAGT
>CAUYQV010049679.1:0-42271 GCA_963574575.1 Galagoides demidoff | reverse complement strand
CGCCTCCCAAGTAGCTGGGACCACAGGTGCCCGCTACAATGCCCGGCCATTTTTTTGGTTGCAGCCATCATTGTTGCTTGGCGGGCCTGGGCTGAGGATTCGAACCCGCCACCTTAGGTGTATGTGGCTGGCGCCTTAGCCGATTGAGCCACAGGCGCCGAGCCATGCATTGAGTTTTAAAGGAATGATTTAGTGTTGTAAGTTGTAGCTAGCTTGTACCTTGAAAAATATCAGAAGTTATTTGGGTAACATCAGGACAAGACTCAGAAACTAAGAAATTATTTCTTGGCTCTTAGCACATAGGAACTGTGTTAGTTTGGTTTTTTTTTTTTGTTTTGGGTTTTTTTTGGTTTTTTTGAGACAGAGTCTCACTATGTCACCCTCAGTAGAGTGTGCTGTAGTGCCACAGCTCACAGCAACCTCAAATTCTTGGGCTTAAGAGATTGTCTTGCCTCAGCTTCCTAAGTAGCTGTGACTACAGGTGCCTGCCACAGTGCTTGGCTGTTTTCTTCTTGCATTTGTCATTGTTGTTTAGCAAACCCAGGCCAGGCTTGCTGGCGCTGTGCTACAGGAGCCAAGCCAACTGTGTTAGTTTGTGGAAAACACATATATTAAATTATCTTTCAGTGAGATCTTAACTCATTCTTGTAAAGTAGAGCCATTTGCCCTAATGTTTATGCTATAATTAAACTTGAGATTTGTCTCGATTCCTATACTTATTGTTGAAAAATCATACAGTTAATAGTTCAATGTTACCATTGTGCCACTCTCAGCTCCCCCTTGCACAGATGCTGAATCTGCGGTTCTAGAGATACAGTTGTTAATGGGTTCCAGAACAATTTCCTACCCCATGGACACCAAAATCAGCAGATGTTCAAGTCCCTTAAATAAAATATATTTACAGATAAGCTGTACACATCCTCCTGTATACTTCAGACCATCTCCAAGTTACTTGTAATAATTAATACAACGTAAATTCTATGTCAGTAATTGTTATGCTCTATTGATTTTTTTTATTTGTTTTATTTTTCATTACTATATTATTAATTCTTACTGGGTTCTTACTGGGCTACTTTTCCCCCAAATATTTTTTCTTTGTCTTCTCTTCTTTTTTTTTTTTTTTTTTGAGACAGAGCCTCAAGCTATCCCCCCGGGTAGAGTGCCATGGCATCACAGCTCATAGCAACCTCCAATTCCTGGGCTCAAGTGAGTCTCCTACCTCAGCCTCCCAAGTAGCTGGGACCACAGGCACCCGCCATGACGCCCGGCCATTTTTTGGTTGCAGCCATCATTGTTGCTTGGCGGGCCTGGGCTGGAGATTCAAACCTTAGGTGTATGTGGCTGGCGCCTTAGCCGATTGAGCTACAGGCGCCGAGCCGTCTTCTCTTCTTTTCTCTTCTCTCTCACTTCCTTTCTGAGACAAGGTCTTGCTCTATTGCCCAAGCCAAAGTGCATTGGCATCATTATAGCTGACTGCAACCTCACACTCCCAAGCTCAAGCCTCAGCCCCCTGAGGAGCTAGGACTATCCTGGCAATTTTTTTTTTGTAAAGACAGAGTCTCACTGTTGCTGAAGCTGTTTTTAAACACCTGGCCTCAAATGAACCTCCTACCTCACCTTCCAAAGTGCTAGGATAACAGGCCTAAGGCACCACGCCTAGCCCCAAATATTTTCAAGCCACATTTGGTTGAATTCAAGGACACAGAACCACAGATAAGGAGCGCTGACTGTATAGAGCCCTTTTGTGGAGTTAGAGGGTTAAGGAACGCTGCACAGAGATTTTCGGGCCATTTGTGAAGCTGTCCCACACCATTAATTATGTGTATGTGTGCTTTATCTTTCTCTGTTCCCTCCTCAGTCTAGTGGCAATACCAGTGTATGTGAAGCATAATATCAGCTTTAAGGAGAACAGTTCTTGTGGCAGATTTGATATAACAATTGGACCAAAACAGAACATGGGAAAAACTATTGAAGGAATTACAGTGACAGTTCACATGCCAAAAGTTGTGCTGAATATGAATCTGACACCAACTCAAGGCAGCTACACATTTGATCCAGTCACCAAGGTACAGCCACCTCAGATCAAGAGTGAGCAAGCGTTTCTGCAATCTATTTTGTGATTTGGGGGGAGCAGTGGAGGGAGGGCTTTAGCATTTATTTAAAACTAAAGTTCCTGTCAAAACCTAGAGAGGACACTGGGCCGTGCTTGTGCCATTGGCTGCAGGGGGGTGGGGGTGAGCCTTGCATCTGCTGCTGAGTGGAAGATGGAAAAGTGGGGCTCACTCTGTTTTTTTCTAGGGTGTGCCTTTGCTTATCCATTGATAATCCAGAGACTCATTCCATTATCTAATAAGAATAGAAGGTTTTTAAAAAGAGATAAATACTCCATGGATCTAAGAAGATAGCATTAAACATTCCTCTTATAGAGGGTTTTCAGAGAGACTGTAAAAGATGGTTTTTCTCTCAGCTTCCTGTTGGGTGGAAAATATGATTGTTTTCATTGGCAGGGTCATTGGCCTGCCTGATAAATGAAATGGCATATTTATTAATAAAGTCACAGAATTTTAAAAATAATTTAACCTAATCTTAAGGATTCAGAGACTCTTCCCAGAGACCACCCAGGGCTGAGAAGGGGAGCTCCAGATCCCTGGCCTTTTACCCAGGGGCTTCCGATGTTGCTGTTGAGCTTACACACTAAAGGTTTTGTTTGAACAGATGGTTCATAGCTAAAAGTTTAAAAACACCAACCTCAGTCTTAATTTACTGAAAAAGAAAAAGGTCCAGAGAGAAGTAGTGAAGACAGTATCATGGAGAACATTTGAAATCAGACAGCCTTAGGTTCACATCCCAACCTTGCCTCTAACTAGCTATGTGGCCCTGTCATTTGATCTCTCTGAGCCTTAATTTCCTCACTGACAAACAGAAGACAAATGGCGTTCCCAAGCTTGTGTGAGATAACATGTAAATAGTCCTGAGCACAGTGCTAATCCAAAAGTAAAGGCTCAACTAGGTCCAGTGTCCACCCTCCCTCCCACTCACACTCACAGAGCTAATTCCTGGTGAACTCAATCTCAGGTCTTTTGTTCTCCATCACTGTGCTGCGTTTTGTATGGAAGTTTATGGTGTCTTTGAACCTTGTCTTTGAGCATTTGTCTTTACCAAGTGGTTTTGATTGTATGTCTTTTTAAGGTACTAACATGGGATGTAGGAAAAATTACTCCTCAGAAGCTCCCAAGTCTTAAAGGACTGGTAAATTTACAGTCTGGAGCACCCAAGCCAGAAGAGAATCCAAGCCTCAACATACAGTTCAAGATCCAGCAGCTTGCTATTTCAGGTAAGGATAAGTTTGACTTGTGTTTAAAGGTAATTGAGCTTTACTGAGCTCAGTTGTCAAGAGTTTACAAGAATAACAGGATCCCTGTCTAGAAAAGCAAGAGTTCTAGTTTGCCTTTTACACTGTGCCTAGGGGTCAGTGCCCTAGACAGGAATGATTTAAGAAAGTGCTTTATCTCTTAGAGCCTCCTCTCACCCCCACCAAAGGAGGGAGTCATTCACTTTTACAAAAAGTAGGATTATCCTTAACAGGTATTCCCTGCCCATAAGAGAATCTTCACTAAAACTGTACCCTCTAGGTGCAATAATCTGTGAATATTAGAAGTAATCTTCCAAATGGTGGAAGGGGCACTGGTTAGTGTCAAATTTACCAGGTGGTATTCATTGCTAACATTGTATTGAATTAGCAGAACTGTATTGGTATGGCTGATAATTTATTCCTTTTCATTCTTTTTGACACAGGCTTAAAAGTAAACCGCTTGGACATGTATGGAGAGAAGTATAAGCCATTTAAAGGAGTCAAATATGTCACAAAAGCTGGAAAGTTCCAAGTGAGGACATGAGAAGAGGCCAAATTTCTCAAGATCAGTTTGTTTTCCAAGTGTCATTACAATTTATTACTATTAGGTACCAAGTGGGTGGGAATACATACTCTAGTTAAAGCATTCGTGTGGAGCTACATACTGCTAACAAAGTAGCTTAGTAATTAAAGTAGGGTTCTTAAGGCGCTTTAAGCTAAGGAAACTTTTTTAATGACTTAGCTTATTTTGTATCTTTTCACTTAGGAAGATTTTGGAAGTGATTTCTTCCACAGTGGGGTACCCCACCAGGACACTGCACATTGTAACAGTAAAGGCAGAAAGTTACAGTGATAAACTCTCCCCAAACACGTTAAACTGGTCTCATCCAGCAGGAGCGATCTTAATCGGGGACATGATGTGTCAGGTGCAGCCAACTATCATACCTTCTGCTCTTAGCCATCCCAAGTCAGTGTCTCTCCCAACAGAGGAAATCTCTCCCACCCCAAGAAGTTTACAGAAAACTGCCTCTTCAAGTGTTTGCCTTATTCAGCTTTTCACTCGTGCCATTAAGCAAGCACTGTAGCAAAAGCCACTTCCACATGGCCCTGGCAGGGAGCGTTGCCGCTCCACGCTCCATTCTCACTGAACTTGGTATTGTATTTTTTATAAATAAGATTTAGATGTAGAGCTCAGATTTTGATTTAAGGGACCTTGCTACAGTAAACACCATCTCCATTTTGTGCCACTGGTTCAGCTCTTCGGGTAGTAAATATCATTTGTATCAAAGGGCAAATGCTTTATGAAGGTAGTAAAAGGGAACACTACTTCTGCTTTGAAGAAGGTTTTGCAAGCACAAGCATTTGCGCTTTTAAGCAAATTAAAGTAGTAAAAGAGAAACTTAAGTGAAATCTTTGCCATCTTCCTGTTTTATAAAGCTTATCCAACACCAAACTTAAACTAGAGTTAGCCTACATGCTTCATGCCCCCATTCAGCAAGAGGAGGAAGCTGTGCCTGCCTCACTGGCATTCAGTCTTTTCAAATCTTTTGTTGCTGTTCTCCGGGGTTGGATTTGCCTGCATCCCTCTTCATCTTGTGTGCTTCCCCGGGGTCGAGTCAGATTTCCTTCCTAGTACTATCGTCACACCTGTCATTGGTGTACTTACGTCTCTCCTGTACTGACAAAACACTGACAGTGCATTACATGCACATAATGAGGCGGAAAGAAAACCCTCAGCAGCGTAGGTGGTACCCCACTAGTTATCGTGGTTAGAAAGTCAGTGGACAGTTAGATTTTTTCACTCAGCTTCACCATGTCACTTTGTTCAGCTTCATAGGCTTAGTGGTCCTTGCCTAGTCATTCTGCCTCATTAGGGAAATGGAGAGAGGCTGAAAGTTTAAAGTGCTTGTTCTTTACATTCCTTCTTGTTCCTACTTAAGCTCTAAGTTTTCTTCTCCTGGTGGCTCTATTCTGTTCTGTCTTCTCAGCTTGTAGCTTCCTTTCCCTCTTATGTGAAGGCTGGCCCTTGTACTCATTTATGCAGCCCAGGGCTAGTGGTTTGTGCTAGTAGCGGGAGCCCGCTGCACCACCGTCCATTCTTACCTTTGCCTGCCTAGGGGGCCCAACCTGCCTTTTATCTATTAAGAAAGACCACTTCTAAATTTCTAGAGCAAACAATCAGATTGGCAAACTATAGTCTAAATACTGCCCATTAGTTATTCCTTTTGCCTAAGGTTGGTTACCCAGTTCAGTTACTTCACTTTCTTTTTTTTTGAGACAGTCTCACTTTGTTGCCCTCAGTAGGGCAGTGGTGTCACAGCTCACAGCAACCTCAAATTCTCCGGCTTAAGTGATTCTCTTGCCTCAGCCTCCCAAGTAGCTGAACTACAGGCGCTGCTACAATGCCCAGCTATTTGTTTTTGTTGCAGTTGTTGTTGTTTAGCTGGCCCCCA
Organism: Galagoides demidoff; assembly: GCA_963574575.1. Lineage (NCBI taxonomy): Eukaryota > Metazoa > Chordata > Mammalia > Primates > Galagidae > Galagoides > Galagoides demidoff. The sequence goes on along the minus strand of CAUYQV010049679.1, from coordinate 36,466 downwards.
GTTGGTTTTGAACCTGCCACCCTTGGTGCATGTGGCCGATGCCACAACCACTGTGCTATGGGCGCCGAGCCTGCTTTTCATTTTTAACGTCTTACTCTTCAGAGTCCTTACCACAAAAGAGCAGAGAGAACATTTGCATTTTTTCTGCAGAATCCCTAATCCTGACGATCTGTGCCTGACTGTCTAGTTTTCCTCCTGTGCTGTCTTCTCTTCTATCCAAGCAGAATGGATGCCAAGAGACCTTGCCTCAAGCAGTTTCTCCTATAGCCAAGTAGACTGTTTCTTTTCACAATTAAATTATTTTATTTATTAATTTGATAGAATCTAGTAAATCATTTCGTTAGCTCTGGTTATACTATCAATAAAAAGATAAAAGCAAGACATTGTTTTTGCTTTTTTTTTTGGTAAGCTTCATTGTTGATCAAACATTCTCAGATGTGAGGCTCAGTGTCAGAACAGGTTGAATATGACGAGATTTTTTTTTCTGTATCATTATCCAAACTACTTTCCCTGCCACCACCACTACCACTTACCAATAGCAAATATTTATGAAGACTTAGCAGTATTAGAATATTCCAGGTAATCCCAAAAATATTCCCTTTTTCTAAATTCATGAAGGAGTATAGCCCAAGAGTAGATGAAGTAGATCGTTGATGTCTGCCTGAGGGAATCAACTATCATTTTATTGGAAGTTTACCTGATGGGCTCATTCCTTGAGTGGTACTACAGAAGAACCATTGGAAAATGCTGGTCTCCTTGTCTTTAGAGGCAACTTACTTGAGAAAACAAGTATAATGCAGCCGGAAGGCAGCACCAGTGAATGTGGTAAACAACAAAGATCAGACCATTTTAGAGACTGCTAGTACAACAGCCTCAGATGTCTTTAATTCAAACATTGTGACCTGCCTCTGTAACTGGCAACACTACATATCAATATCACCCTTTAATTATACTCACCCCGTTCAGGTCTAGGAAATCAGGTAAAAACACTCATGTTTCAACTCTAAACCAAGCACCTACTTCTACTTTTTAGTCAGTGCTTCCTTAAGCAAGAAGAGGAATATATTCCCCAAAGCCAACTCTTGCCCCATAGCTCTGGTGAATTCTTGACAACTCTACTATTCTATACTGGACTTTGGAATAAGAAAAATGGACCTGGGGTACTCCTGCATTTTTATCAATATCAGCTTTTTTGGAAATAGCGATGGGCTCCAGGAATGGCTAGCATCTTCTAAGATGAAGACAAACCCCTTCAACCAGGGGGATCCACATCTGGCTGCCTTCTGCCTACTGTTGACCCTCGTGACTTTGATTCCTTCTCTGGTATAATCCCCAAAGTTGTCCATCATCACACAGACCCTCATTACTACTATTGAGTTCTTCTCCCAATACATTGAGATTAAATAAAAATATAGTTTCCAGATACTAAGGATTAGTTTCACTAGGTATTCTTCAAAGTGAAGAAGAAACCTGACCCATCATCACTTAAAGCATTATTTATATAAATGCATTTTATTGTTTTAAACAGAACAAAAAAGGCAGAAAATATTTTCATATAACAAATCCTAGGTTATAAATGTAGGTTTTTAGTGGTGACATACCTAATCATTCAGGGATTCTTTTGTCTTGTAATTTGCTTCACTGTGCCTTCCACACTGATACTACAGAAAAGCACATCTGACATAAAGTATAAACCAGTGTCTCAATCTACCAGAAGAACCTGGTGAGCAAACATGATTTTTCTTATTTCCCCTAATCTTTAGTAAAACAAAAGGTGATCTTTGGCATAGATTCATACTTTAAAGGCATTAATATTGCATTTGATCAGGTAAGCACTATACAAATATGCTGAGGGCTTTGAAAATAACCTTCATTAGTTAAAAGGAAATACAGGAAGCCTGAGTGTACAGGACCACTACGCAAGTTTTCTACATTCAGTGTTGGGATCTAACACACACTGGGGGTGGTAGCAAGGACATTTGGGCAAGAGTTCTTTCTATACTCATAAGCTTCTGGGCTCTGGGAAGAAATATGGTTCCATGCGCCAGGAAACACTTGGTGATCATTTGGAAACCCTCTCTCAATTTGCCTAAAAGGAATCTTACTGTGGTGATAAGGAAATATTACCCATTACTGGAACAATCATACTTGGAAGAGAAATGTCGGAGGCCTTGTTTGTAGTTGGCTGAAGGGATGTAGGAATCATAGAGGAGTATTTCCCATTCCTAGTAGCACCAGAATTCTAGACTGCAGATCCCACTCTGCCTTAGGCAGGAAGTGTCCTTCAGATAAGATTATCCTTCTATTTAAACATTGGGTGGGGAGTATTAATTCTTAGGACTGAATTTCAAAAAGTTAAAAAGGATCTTCAAAAAAACTACAGATGAACACCTACTTATCTTTAAAATATTGTTTCAGAAGTGTACAGGGGGAAGACTACAAAAACCAGGATGGGAGCATGATTTGGTTAAAAATAAATGCAGCATTTCAGCTCAGAAAGAACAATTAGAGCTATGTATGAATGCTAAGGCCTCAGCACAGACCTCCACAGGCAGTGACAAAGCATTGAGAGCCTGGGAGTGGCCCCACGGGAAGATGGGCAGGGCTACACCCCAGCTACTCCGCCCTTCCAGTGGCAGAGAGCACCAGGACACAGTGTTTGGGGGATGGCTACCTTGGTGGCCAAGGCAGGATATGGGATGGGAAGTTTCCCTAGCACAGACATCACTGGGGGGGTGGGAAGGAGGCATGATAAAGAATCATGTGACTCTGATTTCCTCTCTGAAGTCTAGTTTTATACTGTGGAAAACTAGAAAGATTAAATTGGGGAAGGGCAGGAAATGAATCCAGGCCCCATAGGCTAGGGCTCCCCAGAGGCCACCTTTCCCTGCAGCAGCAAAGCTCACTTCTGAAAAGGACCCAGTCGCACAGCCCAGGGAAGGCAGGCAGGGTCAGCAGCAGCAGCAGCAGCAGCATGGAAAGCTCAGTACAATTTTTGGAGGCACAGTGATTTCCTTAACTGACTTGTCTAGGGAACCTGGAAGAATAAATGGGGTCCAGCGGAGGGAAACAGGGAAATGTCTCCTAGGCATCAAGGGCAGAGCAGGGTATCTGGCTAGTGTTACTCTTGGATTCTGAGCGTACATGAAGTCCATGGGCTAGAAACCCGATCTGCCTATCAGGATAGAGTGTGCACGAGTATAACTGTGTTTGAGAATACAAGTTTTATACGGAGACACATTTCAAAGTGTCCATGAAAAAAGTATAAATGTTTTCTAATGTGAAGAGGCCCCCCATTCCCTTCTGATGTGTCAGGCCACAGTGTGGCTTTCAACTCCCAACAACTCTGGGTGACTCCTGGGACTCAGATCATTTGCCTTCTGCTTCGTCGGGGTATCTGTCCCAGCCAGGTTCGGTCAGGTGCCTACTGGTACCAGGGAGTTTTTCTAACCCAGCGCAGTGTAAAGCCAGCATCTGTTCGAATTTTGATTGAAGCAGCTTCTGCTTCTCGCACAGTCTCCTTCACAGACTGCATGAGGTTCTGGGCATTGTGAACCAGCATCTCTGTGGCCTGCAAGGAAAGAGGCACTCTCCATTACCCATAGTCCCTGCTACAGCCCTGCCTACAGAATAGCTTTAAGCCAAGAGTAGACTGCAGTGAACCCCACCACTACCTGGCTTCCCCTCTTCCTGCCTGCATCACTGATGGTTTAGCAGGATCACCGAAGAGACCCCAAAGTGGACCATCACTCACGGTGTGCCCTCAGATGGCCTCAAGGTACTCTGTCTTCAAACATGCTCTTCCCTCAGGACTCTATGTTCTCTGTTCCCAGTACCTGGAGTCCTCTTTACCCAGGTAGACTCTGCCTCCTTACTCATCTCCTTCAGATCTCTGTTCAATTGTCACTTTGGTGAGGCCCTGTTCACAAACCACCTCCCCATCTCCAGCATTGCTCATCCTTCCATTCTTCCTTCATTTTTCTCCACAGAACCTATATCACCAACTGATACACTGCATAGTTACCTATTTTGGGGGCGGGGGGGAGGTTTGACATGGTCTTGCTCTGTCACCTGGGCTAGAGTGCAGTGGTGTGACCATAGTTCACAGCAACCTCAAGCTCCTGGGCTCAAGTGATGCTCCTGTGTCAGCCTCCCAAGTAGCTGTGACTACAGTCATCTGCCTCCATGCCTGGCTCATTCTTATTTCTACCTCTGTCAGACAGTACAAAAGAAGCACCTCCTTGGAGGTGTCTTTCACTCTCAGCACAGGCCTACTCCCTCCGGTCCCTGAAGAGCCTGTGCTGTTCATCCTCCCTGAGGCACTAATCACACAGAGGTGGGAAGCCTGCAGTGGGTGAGAGGGAGTAGCACTGGGGGCCTCAGAGAACCAAACCGATTCCCAGGGTTACATAAAGAACTGAGTCAAACCCTAACTGCCACTGACTCAGTGTTACTTCAGATACATCACCTCCCCTACACCTCAGTTTCCCATCTGTCAACTAACAACAGTTTCACAAGAGCTTTACTTCCAATTCCAAAAAAAAATTTTTGAGACAGTATCACTTTCTCCCTCTGGGTAGAGTGCTGTGGTGTCACTGGCACAGAAACCTCAAACTCCTGGGCTCAGGAAGTGCTCTGGCCTCAGCCTCCTCAGTAGTGGGGACTACAGGTACCTGCCACAACGCCCAGCTATTTTTGGAGATGGAGTCTCGCTCAAGCTCAAACTGATCTCAAACTTGTGAGTTCAGGCAATCCACCCGCCTCGGCCTCCCAGAGTACTGGGATTACAGCACTGAGCACCACACCCAGCCCCAATTCCAAATTTCTGAAGCATCTCCGCCACATATTTTCTCCCCCACCCCCAAGAGACTCTGAGAGTCCGTCCCACATACTGAATACTCAGTTCAGACGTAAAATTTCCCCCAAAGCTGCATTAACCTGCTGCAAAATGGCACAGAAGCTGCTGGCAGAAAACCGGAGCAGCAGACACGTACCTGCTCGGACTCCTCGTCACTGATGTTGGTCCGGCCCAGCATGGTGGCCTTCACTGTGGACAGGATTTTGAGCTGGGTGCTTATGGTTGGGATTCGCTCACACACCTAAAGAGAAAGTTTAATTTGTATGTTTTCATGTTTGTCTTGCCTGCGAGCTCCTTGAGGGCAAGACTTCCCCACCCACCTCTATATCCCTAGTAGCTGACACACATAAGGCACCTGATAAATTAGTAACAAGATTCCACCTGTTCTCTCCCTAAAGCCAGTACAGTCCCTTTGCCCAGAAATGGAAGATGTCAAATTCTTTCATCTGACTGAGAAGTAAACTTTTTCTAAATCTGAATGTATATACACTTCCCTTCCACTATTTTTTACCCTCTGAAGTACCTCTACTCACTTTTTCTCTCTCCAGATCTTCCTCTTATATCCCCCCACACACACTCTCTCTCTCTCACACACACAGCCTCTTTTCCCGAGTACCTGTAAGAGATTGGTTCTAATCCGCTTGTCTGTGCACTGCTTGGCAACCTCCTTGGCCAACCGTGTCACCTCGTCTGAGGCCTTGGCGATGTCCTTGGCACACTGAATGAGTGCCCGCTTGGTACCGCTGCCCCCTCTTACCAGCCGAGACATCTCAGCCATCAGCAGAGCCATGCGCTTGGCTGCTGCAATGATGTCATTGCCCTAGAGAGAAGCAAAGACACAGTGAGAGCTCTGCCCAGGCTCCGGCCACATTAAGAAAGGAAGTAGAAGCACAGAGGAGAGAGGAGGGAGCCTGCCACTCGAGCGTCCCTCTGGAAGGGCAAGACAAGGAGAAAAGGACCGTTCTTGAGTGATATGGACAGCGCGGGAGAAACAGAGAAGGCCAGGGCACTCGCCCCAGCTCCCCATGTTATCGAGAATGATGACAGGAGAGAGAGGAGTGGGAGAGAGACGAGAAAGGAGGAGGGAGAAAGACATCTCCTGACTGAAAAAAAGAAAGACCCAGGCATTAGTCTGAAGGGCAACACATGCCCCCAGGCACAGCATGGAATAAGCACTTCAGCATCTCCAGGTTAATTATGTCAATAACTTGGGGGCAGGGCCAAGGACTTGGTTAAACAGGCATTGTTATTTCTATAGGGAGAAAGCAGTAGAGCTGGCCTGAGGGGAAAAATACAGAGGAGCCTTCCCCTATGGTGAAATCATCAGCTTCATCCTCCCCCTCATTAGAAAGAGCAGCCAAGGACTCGAGCTACGTAACTAGAATTTAAAACCCCAAGTAACTATTCTCAGCCTGGGTGAAGGAAAAAATATTTTCTGATCTGGACTGCTTTGGACCTCCCTCTAATGCCTCTTGTTTTCCCCATCAGCCTGAAAGAACGTGTTACTTTAATTTTCACATGTAAAGGGTAAAGAATCACTTCTTCGGTCCCCTCAGTGAAGTGAAGCCTCGAGTTAAGGGAACCTTCAGCTGAGAGGATGCCAGGTGATGCATCAGGAAAATACAAATCCTAAGTCAGGCTGTAAATGGAACCCCCACTCCAACTAATGGCTGTACCTTAGATTTGGTATTCTGATTTACTAGAACTTTCATGGATCATAATAAAGAAATACACAAGTAATTTATGCCCTAAAAAGGCTCATTGGGGGGCTAACAACGCAATGTCCAAGACTATGCCACAGGCCAGGCCCTACTCATTTTTCCCCTCATGCTCTTCAACCGCTACACAATGCAGTGAGGCGCACAAACCATGCCACTGCCAGGTGCTTCGCGACAGACCCCCACAGCACCGTGGGGTGGCTAGCCACTTATGCTGGAGGGTGTGTAACGTCTCAGGCAGTAACTGAGGCCAGAGAGAATACAGGTAGGAGAAATCATGAGGCGAGGGTGTATTAGAAAAGGCCCTCTGGGTCTACTTCTGGTGTAGACCTGGGGTCACGCCGGGATTTCATGACCTTGGTTAGAACACAGCATAGTGTCATGGTTAGTTATTACTCATCACTCTTGGACCCCTTCTTCTTGCAACATGCCACCTTGAAAGGGGAAAAAGTGATCACCCCCAACCCCTACTTCCACACGAGCTTTGCTTCAGTCCCCAAGGCCAAAACTCGACTGCTGCCGATCTTGCAGCGTTGAGCAGTCCCTATTCCCACGTCCTCCCACTGAGACACCTGGACAAGCAGTCAGTGAAGCCCCTTCTCTGTGGGTGGCCATCAAGGCCAGCATCTGCCACACAGCCAAGTGCAGGGCAGCAAGCAGTTGTCCCCCAGAGACCCTGCATATAAAGCTGTTCCTAACCCTGGCCAACTGCCTGTGCCATCAGGGAGAGGTCAGTGGGGGCCTTGTGGTCAGGCCTGATGACCTTTTAATGGTCTACAGTGGTTCCTGACCTAGAAGTTATTGAGAGACGCATACACAGCTCCCCAGGGGGTTTAAAGTTCCAATGATGGCCACAAGGTCAGTAAGAAAATGAATCCTTTCAAAAAGTGACCCCATCGCTCTTCATCCCCCAAACACAAAGGCAATCCAGTTAATCTGGTATTAGCAGACCTATGAAACTTGTGAAGCCAATCCTAACAACATGGTGCAGACAGACAGACGCCCGCCCTGCTCAGACTCACAGGACCCGCACAGATCATGAGTGATGCAACGTGTCAAGGCTGCACATGGCCGGATGCAGTTGGAGCAGCCCCCAACCGGGGGTGCTAATCAGTACCTTACTAGACCACTTGGTAGCTTCCCGATGCAAGGACTGAGCCGCGGCCAGAATGGGCTGGTTGACCGGCTGATTGGATGGCATTAACAGCAGCTCAGGTTCGTAATCGTCTTCCATGTCAGGGGGGACAGGGAACCCAACAGCATCAGCCGCATCTGCCTCAGCTACAACACCTATACCCACCTCAGCGGCTGGGATACCGGGCTTTGTCGATGGCGGGAAGGATGAGAAACAGGGATAGTGTTAGTAAGACCACAGGACTGGGGAAGCTGAGCTTCAGCTGGTTTAGTGACCAAAGCTTGCCTAGGACGGGAAAGAAAATGGTATATGCTCCAAGAGCCAGAAGTACCAGGCTCCACAGAACAGGGAACTCGGCCTCCTGCACCGCTCAGTCCAAGCCGCCCTCTGGTGGACGCAGAAAAGGAATTCACTCCACTAGCAGACGGTTTGCAGAGAAACATGTATGTCAAGAAAGCAAGGGGCATTCTTTTTTTTTTTTTTAATACACTTACTACCAAAGTTAAATCTGACAAAATTCTCACATCAGAATATTTCTGAGGAGCCAAACAACCAAACACTAGTAGCCAATGACCTTGAAAAGGAATCCAGAGAGGAAAAAGTCAATAAAGCCACACAAGTTGCTTTAAACAGAACAAAGTGAACATCCTGCTGGATCGTATGGTCACTGTTCTACATTTTCCTGGGACACAGGAGGTGATTTGGGTCAGCTTTGTAATTGCCAGACACAGATTATTTCTTTTACAAATTAAAAATGATAACGTCTGGGGTAACAAATAACCAGATAAGAGGCAGGAAAATAAACAGAATGGTGAGTAAAGAGGACTTACCAAGGATCCTGCAATCACCCAGCTGTAAGAGCCTCAGCATCCACCCACCCACCCTTCCATCTCTGAGAGAAACCCTACATCAGACCAGCTCTCTACCCCTCCAAGGTGTTCAGAGACAGAGCTTCCAGACTCTCTTCTTGCATCCATTGCTAGTACTAATTCAGAAAGCTTTTCCTTGGCTACAATCCAAATCTCCCCTTTTGCAAAACAGATTCTCACTCAGCTCAAACTCAAGTTATCTAGTTCACAGATAGAAGACATAACATATGGACTTAGCAACTGACAAGCTGAGCTCAGAGGAACCCAAAATTGGTACTCATGAAAGAGTAGGAACCATGACGGGAAGAACATGAATTCAGTGCCAGGGTGGCGATTATAAAAGGCTAGGGGAGGAGGCAACGGGAACAGATGCTAAAAACAGGCTGAGGTGGATAGAAAACAAAAGGAATTGCCTCAAAAAAGCCTAACCAATAAGATGAAGAATGGTGAAAATTGGTTTTTTTACACCAAACATAAAGAGAAAGTAGAATTTTGTTTGAGGTTGCTGTCACTCCTGAACGGTTTTTCTCTGCACATGAGGTCTGTCTCCAAAAGGTGATAATGAAGTTGTAGGATTCAGGGCCTGCAAGGAGTTCGGATACCATCTAAAAAAAGCCCTTTTGCCTGAAGTTCTGTCTCAACCAAGATTCATCAATGACATTATTTCCATCATAATTAAGAGAAGCCAGCTCGCTGCTGTGAGGATTCAGAATCCCAAAGTGTACCAAGACAGACAGATATATACACACATTTTCCACTCCCCACACCCCAAAAAACACACATGGTTCGAGGAACTGACTTCACACAACTCAAACTCAGCAAACCCTGGATGCTCCAAATCTCGGAAGACAGCCAGAGCTGAGGGCTTCTTGTCACAAAAGACACAGTGAGGTAAATATGTAGCCCAGTGCTGTCTGCATCCCCCGCTTTTACCTCTGATCTTTATATTTTGCGTTTCACTGCACAATATATCTGGGTTCATTCTAATGAAATTTAAATTTCCTTCAAAACCTCTAAGTAAAACCAAGCTTCACTGTCACCAGGACTGTGCCTGCCCCAGCTGGAGAGACGCTATTATAAATAATTCCACACGTCAGGTCCAACACCAGCCAAGTCTCCATTCCTTCTAAGAACCCAGGCTTTCAGCGAGCAGTTCAGAAAAACACAAGAGTTAAAAATCAAGGTGAATTTCCCAGCCTGAAGACAATCCCTGACCAGCTGCAGGTGTGAGAGGTCCCTGAGGAAGTATAATCAATACAAGAGCTTGAATGCATTGAGGCTATGAAAAGAATAAAGGCAAATGGTGGGAATAAAGATCCAGGGTTGTATTAGAAGCAGTTTAGGACTGAGTTAGAACTACAGTTCACGGCAAGGTCAACAGTAATATTTTGTTCTTACCCAGAACAGCAACCACTCACTTTTCATCATTTAGGGGGAAATAGGCAAAATTTATTCATGAGACATGACTGCTGCAGCATCCAAATTTTCACCAAGCACATTAATATTTACACCTTCAGATCTGCTGAACTAGAGTTAGCCTGGCACTTAGTGGAGAGGTAAGAGGATTGTGAGGAAGGACAGAGCACGTGGCTTCTAAGACACCAATATACCTGCTTCAGTGACAAAAAAGAAAATGCAAACATTTCTTCCAGCAGCGGAGCCTGCAGAAGACACTTTCATGTTTGGAGCTCTGATAATAAGCAGCGCAGCACCTAAAAACATTCAGCAATCCCAAGAAAGAGAAGCAATTTCTAAGAGCCCCCACATATCCTGGGTCAGGGCAGCTGACAAGCTAATGAACAAAGAGGAAAGAAGCCCTCTTCTCACACCACAGGCGTCCCAGGTCTCACTTTTGCTGTGAGGAGAAATCATCAAGCACCAAAAACCTCTCACTAAAGCGCAGAAGAACATGCTATACGCAATAGGAACCAAAGCAGAGGGAGAAGGGGGCTGCAGACGGATTCTTCTTCCTGGGCTGTGTTGGTGGTTCTCCTCCTGAGAAGACATCCTTTCTCAACAAGGAACGCTTCACTACTTACCTTGCTGGACCATTTGCGAGCTTCATCGTGGAGCTGCCTGGCTGCCATCATCATGGGCTGGTTAATCACCTCCCCGGCTTTCTGCTCTGGGAACTCTTCATCCTTCTCCTCCGGGGGTGGGGGCCTGGGCGGAGGGACTTCACCCTCAGGCAGAGGTGGTTTTGGAGGAGCAAGCTCATCGGTAAGCTAAAAAAGAGAATAAGTAGGTTGTAAGCAAAGCCCTAGAAATTACTCCCCCCTAGAAACTGCCCACCTAGAATTCTTTCCTTTCCTCTAAAAAGCATCCCTAGAAAAGCCACCCACTTTCACTCCACCCACACCGAGCAGCGAGGACCACCCGCTCCAGTCTCAACAGAAGCATGTTTTCTTCATTTTTTTCTCCACAAAAACCTAGCAGCTGCTATTCTGGTCATATCCCAGGGAGGCATGTATAGCACTACTGGGTCAAGGATTCTGAAAACATCCCCACAGAAGATAGACGTTCTGGTCCTGGTTCTAGCACACAGCAACTGCAGAGGCAAGGAACTTCTCCCTGTGGCCTCAGGGTCCTCATCTGTGAACGGTGGTGGGTCACTACATCAAATACCCACCGAGATCCTTACTCTAAATGTCATGACTATTGATCATATAAAAAGGGATTCCCCAGGAATAGCCTTGCTCTAACCACCCACCAAGAGCCCAGCTGTTAAGAATAAAAGGAAACTTTTGGAGTCTTGAGAAGTACCCTTCCTTTGCTATATGTGTGATGACCCAATTTTGTCCTCAAGCAACTTAGAAACCTAACACCTTATACTACCATAACATTAAATATGGAAAAAATATCAAGAGAGTAAATCAAATTATTGCCTTGATATGGTCAAGGTGTTTCTACTACTGTTTGTTGGAGTAAATGTCTAAAAATAATCACTATTTCTGTTTTTAGGATTTGTATCTGCGAGATATTGCCCAGCTAGCCTCTTAATACACCATGGAAAAATATATTCATGGTACTTTGTGGTATGAGGAGGTACCAAAAGATTTTAAATTATATTTGGGGAAAAAATGTATTTAAAGCATGCATTACTTTTGTTACTAAAACATCAGGACAGAGGTTCACACCTGTAATTCTAAGCACACTGGGAGGCCAAGGCAGGTGGATAGCCTGAGCTCAGGAGTTCTAGACCAGCATGAGGAAGAGTGAGACCCTGTCTCTAAAAATAAATAGGTGGGCATTGTGGCGGGCACCTGTAGTCCCAGCTACTCAGGGTAGCTACATTTGGTGGGTAGCTACACCAAATGCCTTCTATGATCCTGACTCTAAAAGTCATGACTGAGGCAAGACAATCCCTTGAGCCCTCTTGGGGTTTGAGGTTGCTGTTTGAGAATCACTTAAGCCCAAGAGTTTCTCAGCACTCTATCCCAAGGTGACTAAGTGAGACTCTATCTCAAAAAAAAATTAATTAAAGTTAAAAATGAATAAATAATCAAGTCAAGGAAAGGAAAGAGCCCACACAAGACTCCTCAGTTTTACCATCATCAACTGGGAACATATACCATCTCCTTACCACAAACTGTGCAGAGTATTTTACAACAACTCACTACCTTACCACTTATGACACTTACCAAGGCCAGCTCCTCTGCTCCAGCCACTCCCCATCACAGCAGGCCAGGACCACCCTTCCATAAGAAGTAGGTTATAACCCGACTAGATTTAGGAATGAAAATCAAACTCTGCCTCCCTTCAAGTCAGAGCTAAACCCAGCCACCTAGTGACTGAGGCTCTAAACAGTCTACCTCTCTCTAGCTACTGTCACAACCACTTATTGCTCAGTTCTCCCCATCTCTGAATTTACTCACTCGGAGTTGTTCAAGGTCTGGTGGAGGAGGCGGGAAGTCAGGCTCCTGAGGTTGGAAGGCTTCTCTGACCTTGGCCACTGCTCCCAGGATCCGATATCCTGAGTCCAGGAAGCTCTTTTGCAGGCCTAAACACAAGACACCCTCCTTTTCAGCTGGGTAGGTCAGTGCCCCAAAGCACAGTCTATCCAGCCGAAGAACTGGTTTCCATTAACAAAAGCTGATGTGAAGCTGCCAGTAAGCATCACAGGCAGTGACTGAAGGGGAAGGGAGGTGGAGCAAGGCTAAAACCCTGAGGCTTGCAGAGAGTTGGAAGTGTCATAAACCAGCTGTTCCTCAGTGGGCTTTCTAACAAGTACTGAGAGATTCCTGGGTGTGTGAACGCTTTGGGCTCAGGTGGCAGCAACCCTCCTATGATGACGCAGTTGAGAGGGAAGGCTGGCCAGCTCGGAAGATGGGAGATGTGAGTTTCAGATTGAGTCCACATTCCCTATAGGACTTCTCACCTTTCTCTCTACTCTTTGGCTCAACTTGGCATTCAGCATGTTAACCCTACATGGAGCTGCTGCTACAGCATCCAGTCACCTAGAATTCAGGGCTCCTCTCAAACTATTAGAAACTCCAATTAGGAGTCCAAGCATGTCCTTAGAGGTGCTGAATTGAGAATATTAGAGTCTGTCTGAGCCAGGAAGGAATAGGACAGCCCCTCCCTCCCACTCTCTCCCATTGACTATATTCTACTCGTAGGTGAGACTAGAAACATTAGATGTTCAAAACAGGAAGGAATTCAGGAGACACCAACCAAAGAAGTAACTCTAATTATGATCTTCCTTAGTAGTACTGAAAATATCAAAATTCACCTAAAGAAAAACCAGATTGTTTAGTGAAGAACTTAGGAGACCCAACTTAAGTCCTCTAGAGTTGACAGAAATAGAGAATGATTTACAGAGAAAACAGTATTTTAAGAAAAGCACAAGAGAAGTTTAACACAAGTTACATAAAATAAATGGATGGCTAAATGGTTTTCATGTGTCTTTTGAGAAATTGCCCAAATAATAATCAACTAGGGCAAGGAATCTTTGGCCAAATGCCACTAAGAAAGCAGAGGGAAGTTGGTGGAGAGAAATAAACTTAGAATAAACCTGCTGATACTGCAGAGATTTGGACAGAAAGAGATTAACTAGCATTCCTGAACTAAGTGTCTGTAGTTTTTGCTCCCAGACAGTATGTATACACAGTGGTCATGGGATACATATTCTCTACCTTTCCTGAGTTAGCCTCTCAACTGAGGAGAGCTAGACCATGATTGCTTACCAGGGTCAGAAATGTTTCCAGCCACAGCCTTTGCATCCATTACCATCGGGGAGATGGTTTTGCTCAATTCATCAGAGGCAGCTTTCACAGCCTCACGGAACTTGGGATCCTCAGAGTTCTCTACCTCCCTCTTAGCCACCAGCAGAATCCGGTTGGCCCGACGAGCAATGCTGGTTGCCCCAGCAACCAGCATCTGAGGCTGAATGTTGGCCATGGCTACCTTACACTTGTCCAGGTCCTTTTTAATTGCTTCTTCGGAAGCATCCAACAGAGATTTGGTATCAATGGCTTCGTCCACCAGCCCTATTGGAACAAAAATAGAATTTAGTTTCAATTTTAGCAGAACAGAGACTCTAAAACACTGTTGTCCACTCAAGTTTTCCATGAGAAAATATAACACCCAGAATTCTCTCCTTTAGTTCTTCCTACACAATCAAAAGCTGCCAGGTGAACACCATGGGGGGCGGGGGGTGGGGGAGTGAGGACATGGCCCAGAAGGCCATATGGACTCACAGCATTTATACCAACCGTGGTCCCTGGCCTTCTTGTATCTACCACAGACAACCAGAAATGCAACATCAGGAGGAAACAAGGAATATGTCTGCGACCATCAATCGCCACCACATTATCTGCTAGAGCACTTTCTCCTCCCGTCTCACTCCCCAGCCATCTGTTGCTTGTTGGCAGCTTGTAGGTGCCCAAGATGAGCCATGCAGAGGATTCCAATAACCCTAACAGCCTGCGTCTTGTTTCTGTTACCTCGCTTCAGACACCTCGGCAGCTCTGCTTTCATCTCTGGCTGCTATGGACCTCCGTCACAGCAGTTTCTGCAGGGGCAGTGAAAAGCCTACAGCCCTCATTTCTTCCTGTCTCTCCTATCCCTTCCTCCACAGAGAAGGGAGAGGATTCAGAGGTGCCACTCCAATTGCACAGACACAGGTTTGTGGGTGGTTGGTTTCTCCTTTTTAAAAAAAAAAAAAAAACTACGTAGTTGATAAGTTGGAGGGCACTCTGAGACAAGTTGTATTAAATGGTCGCTATTGTGGTTCCTTGAAATGTGAACCCGCTGACAATGACAGGGACACTTACTGTATCCACAAACACCGCCTCCCAACCTCTGAAACTAAACTCTGGATCAGACTGAGCAAAGACACTATTCAAAAAGAAGATAGGAGCTGTGACAATAAACATCACACTGGGAGGGCGGCATTAAAATAAAAGAGACTCAAAGAGTCTCTCTTCTGACAGAGTTGCAAGGCTTGAATGAGAAGCCGCCACTGCTCAGCAGCCTTAATCAGGGCCAAGTACATTGTCGAGCACATGACCGTCCTTTTATCCAATTACAGCTGAGTCACATAACCAGTCCCGCTCAAGTTTCTTAGAACTCATTCCTCACAGATTAGACAATAAGAACTTTATTCAAAACTCTACCTGTCATTTTTTCAACATTATCAATCCACTGGTTCTTCATGGTCTCAAAATGTTCATAAGCGGCTTGATTTCCAGGGTTCCTAAGTAAGATGCGAGCAGCTGAGACCACCTGATAGTGAAAAAACAACCTTTAAACACCAGAGCACCTTCCCACTCAAAATACAAACTGTAAGTGAAGCTTTCTCCTCTTCACCTACAGGTGGCGCTCTCAAGCCCAAAAGTGGCAGGTCTTTTTTCAGGCGGAACACTATGGGTTTGGTCTCATAAACAGTTCCCTGGAATGGGCCCTTCACACAAAGCTTTTACTGTCACAGTCAGATTTCAAGGAGGTAATAAGGTGACAGAGTAAATGAGTGTTCATTTGATACTTCAGAAGAGTACTGACAAATATTTAAATCCTTGAGGTTGATTCCATTTTAAAAAGCAGCATTAAGGGTCAGGAGCAATGGCTCATGTCTGTTATCCTAGCACTTTGGAAGGCCAAGGCAGGAGGATTGCTAAAGGCCAGGAGTTCGAGACCAGTCTGAGCAAGAATGAGATCCCTGTCTCTACAAAAAATAGAAAAAATTAGCCAGGTATGGTGGTGCACACCTGTAGTTCCAGCAAGTCAGAAAGGAGGCTGAGGCAGGAGGATCGCTTAAGCCCAGGAGTGTGAGGTAGCAGTGAGCAATGGTCACACCAGAGCTCTCTAGCCCAGTCAATAGAGCAAGAACCTAAGACCTCATCTTAAAATAAAATAAAATAAAGGCAACACTAAAAAAGATACTAAAAATTACAACTGATTTAGGAATAATAAAAATACCTGTCTATAGTTACCAAGTGTTTTACATCTGTTATCTTACTGAATGCTCACAACAATCCTATGAGAGAAAGAGGACGAATAATATTTCCACTTTATAACTGCAAAAATGAAGACTCAGAAAAAAAAAATTTTTTTTTGAGACAGAGCCTCAAGCTGTCCCCCTGGGTAGAGTGCTATGGCATCACAGCTTAGCAACCTCCAACTCCTAGGCTCAAGCGAGTCTCCTGCCTCAGCCTCCCAAGAAGCTAGGACCACAGGCACCTGCCACAACCCCTGGCTATTTTTTGGTTGCAGCCATCATTGTTGTTTTGGCGGACCCTGGCTGGATTCGAACCCACCACCTTAGGTGTATGTGGCTAGCAGGCACCTTAGCCACTTGAGCCACAGGCGCCAAGCCAAGACTCAGAAATTTTAAGTGGCTTTCTCTAGAGGTCTGGGCTAGTCAACAATAAATAGCAGATACTAACATTCACTTAGTATCTGGTAAAATAAAGGCTGGATATGCATACTCTTAATCCTTGAAACAATCCACTAGAAAGGAATTAACTTTATTTTACAGATGAGGAAACTAAGCCTTAAGGTCACAGAGGATTCAAGTCCAGATCTACAAAGCCCTCATTCTTTTCCATAATTGTCTTAAGCCTAGTTTTGTGTGTGTGTGTTTTAGGAATCTGTTTTATAATAAATTCTATGTTTTATGTTTGATGTATTATGGAAGCTTTTTCAAATTTCAGATTAATATAAGGGTACAGATGATTAAGTTACAATGTTTGGATCAGTTAGGACTCAGCAGTTCTCAACCTGTGGTTCTCAACCTGTGAGTTGGGACCCCTTTGTAACAATGAAAATATATCCTGCATATCAGATATTTACATTAAGATTCATAACAGTAGCAAAATTACAGTCATGAAGTAGCAACGAAAACGATTTTATGGTTGTAAGTCACCACAACATGAGGAACTGTATTAAAGGGTCACAGCATTAGAAGGCATTAGGATGAGAACCACTGAGTTAGGCTATAGTTGTGTCCTGCACCCAAGAGGTGTGCCATATACCTTTACATTGTGCCCTTTAGGTTGGGAGCACACCAATGCCCCTCCTTCCTCCCTGCAACTCGAATTTTGAATTGTTTCCTCTTGTGTGGGCATGTATCAGTTTTTCTACTGGCTTTATGTAAGTATTGAGTACATTGGATACTTGCTTTTCCATTCTTGTGATACTTTATGGAAGATTTTTTTAAAGTTATACAAGTTCATATTTTTTAAAAGTTGGCTAAGTGACTTTTCAAGAGAATCTTTGTTAACATACCATGTAGACAAAAGTTGAACAACTAATATGTCCCATCTCTCCCCATAAGTTCCCAAATAAGCCAGCAGCACATATTTGCACAGCCTAGCATAATTCCTAATACATTTTAGGCATTTTATATCTGCTGAATAAATGAATGAAAAAAATAATAGATCTTCTATAATTTGAAAACTACACAAATATCACACTAAATGACATGGAGCTGGTATTCTTTTTTTTGAGACGGAGCCTCAAGCTATCCCCCTGGGTAGAGTGCCATGGCATCACAGCTCATAGCAACCTCTAACTCCTGGGCTCAAGCGAGTCTCCTGCCTCCGCCTCCCAAGTAGCAGGGACCACAGGCGCCCGCCACAATGCCTGGCCATTTTTTGGTTGCAGCCATCATTGTTGTTTGGCGGGCCGGGGCTGGGGATTTGAACCCACCACCTTAGGTATATGTGGCTGGCGCCTTAGCCAATTGAGCCACAGGCGCCGAGCCTGAAATAACTTTTAATTTCATTGATTATTTTTCCCCGTTCTGCTTCATTGTCGTTGATGTTGCCATGAAGTTATTTCTACTTATTTTGGGTTTTATCTGCTGATTTCTTACGATGAAAGTGGAGGTCATTCCTTTGAGATTTTATTCTTTTCTAGACTAAACTTCTAGTGCAATGTATTCCGCCCTTTAACATTGTATTAGCTTAATCTCAGAGATAATATTTCATTTTTACAGAAATGCTTCATTTTAATTTTTATTCATTTCAAAGTCAATTTTAACTTTGTTTTTAAGAGCTTCTTTGACACATGGATTGTTTGTGTATGAGCTATTCAGTTTCCATATATTTGTTTTTTCCAGATATCTTTCTGGTGTTACTTTCTGGTTTAATACCACTGTGCTCAGAGAACACATCTAGTTTGTATGATTTAGAAACTTTCGAATTTGTCGAGATTTGTTTTGTAGCCCTAAACAGCTTCCATCAGGACATATGACCCATGTGTACTTGGAAAGAATGAGCCTTCTGCTGTTGGTGGGTGAAAAGTTATACAATTGCATATTAGGCCAAGTTGGCTGATAAACGCTTTAAACTCTTGAGTATTCCTACATTCTTACTGGTTCTCTGGATACTTTTTACATCAAATACCAGCAGAGAGATGTTAAAATACACAACTTTAATTGTAAAATTGTCTATTTCTTCTTAAGATCCCATCAGCTTTTGTTTCACGAATTTTAAGCTTTTATATACAATTGTTTGGGGTTTATTCCATTCCTCGTAACCAACTATGCTATCATTATAGGATTACCCTTTATATCCCTGTCAATATTATTTCCCCTGTAATTTACTTACTCTGATATTAATGTGACCACTCTACCTCTTCCCTGGCTGTTCTTACATTTTCCAATATTTTTAAATTTGATTTAAGCAATATTATAGTAGCCTCATTTGGTTACTTTTATTATGTTTCTTAAGCTTGAGGTTTGTTTTATTTCTTAGATCTTTGAGTGTATGATTTTTCATAAAATTAGTAATTAAAAAGTAATCTTTTCATAAAGGTACTATTTTTATATTTTCCAAGATACTCCCCCATTGGGGCCTCCAATTCTACATTATTAGGCCACTTGAAGCTATTCTCTAGCTCTCTGATATTTTATTAATTAGTCTGTTCTTTACTATGTGCTTTCATTGGGTGGTTTCTCTGCTTGGTTTTCATGCTCACTAAGCCTTCTGTTGCCTGTTTATTCTCCCCAATGCTAGTCATTGCATTTTTCACCTCCAACATTATAATTTTTGTCTTTGTCTTTGGAAGCTCAGTATTGGGTGTTTTAAAAATATCTCCTCCATGCTTCAGTTAACATGTTAAATCCATCCTTTAGGTTTCGGTCGCAGGGCACCACCATCATGATGCCCATTGATTATCTGTGTCTACTAACATCTGTATCGTTTGGGAAAATTTCAATTGATTACTTTTTCCCTTCCTGTAAGCTTCTTGTTTATTTGACTGTTAAGTTTGGATTGGATGCCAGGCAACATGAATTTTACCTTTTTGGATGCTGAATATTTTTGTTTTTCTATCCTTACCCTGTTAAATTACCTGGAAAAGGCTTTACTTTTAATCTTTGAAGGCGGTATCAGCAGCACTTAATTTCACAGGATGTTTTTCTCACTATGAAGGCAAAACTGTTTCTGAATGGTCTACCCAGGGCTCTGTGAGTTTGGTTTGTGGGAATCATTTTCCTGTGTTGCTTTATGTCCAATGTCTTGTCAGCCACTGTTTCATACACATAGCCCATCATTTTTTTTTTTTTTCATAGGCAGGTATGGGGAGAGATCCCTGCCTTCTCATTACATCTGGGCCAATAATATTTAGCCAGAAATGTTTTCTAGCCACAGGAACTCTCTTTCATTTCTCATGAGAATAAAAAATGGTACAGGCCACTTTGGAAGATAGTTTTGCAGGTTCTTGACAAACTAAATATACTCTGACCAGATAATCTAGCAAGCACATGGTAAGCACTTCTTCATGCTTACTCAGAGGAACTGAAAACTTGTGTCCACACAAACCCAAGTGCAGGTGTTTAGAGCAGTTTTATGTATAATTGCTGAAACATGGAAGCAGCCAAGATGTCCGTCAGTAAGTGAATGACTAAAATAAACCGTGGCATCTCCAGACAATGAAATATTATTCAACGCTAAAAAGAAATAAGCTTTCAACTTGTGAAAAGACGTGGAAGGAATTTAAGTGCAAATTACTTTGTGAAAGAAACCAACGTAAGAAGGCTATGCATTGTCTGATTTCAACTGTAAGCCATTCTGGAAAAGGCAACATGATGTAGATAATAAAACAGATCAATGTAAACATAAAAGAGGTAAAGTCTTCGTCGTTTTTTATGTTTACATGGATGGAGCTGGAACATATTCTTAGTAAAGTATCTCAAGATTGGAAGAAAAAGTATCCAATGTACTCAGTACTATTTTGAAACCAATATGTAATCACGCAAACTTTCATATGAATGATAAAACACAGCTATAGCCCAGAATGAAGGTGGGAAGAAGGGGAGGGGAGGGAAGGGGGAAGGCATGGTGGAGGGTGGGAACTCGGTAGGACCTCACCTATTGTGCGTAATGCCAGGGTACAAGTCAAATCTATTTAGAGTAGAGTATAAATGTCTTTTTTTTTTTTTTTGGTGTTAGTATATTTCTTTCTTTCTTTCTTTTTTATTGAATCATAGCTGTGTACATTAATACTCTCATGGGGTACAGTGTGTCGTTTCTATATGCAATTTGAAATATTTTCATCCAATTAGTTAGCATGGCCTTCATGTCATTTTCTTAGTTGTTGTGTTAAGACATTTATATTCTACATTTAGAAAGATTCATATGTACTCTTATAGGATAAATCATAGGTGTGATCCCACCAATCACCCTCCCTCCAGCCCAAATGCCCATAGAGTATAAATGTCTTAACGCAACAATTAAGTAAGAGAGGTGAAGGCTATGTTAACCAGTTTGACGTAAGTATTCCGAATTGTATATAAAATCAGCACATTATACCCCATAAATGCATTAATGTATGCAGTAGTTATGATTTAATAAAACAAACAAACAAAAAAGCTAGAGGGTTGCCAAGAAGATAGAAGGATGTGTAGGCAGAGCACTGAGGGCTGTTAGGGTGGTGAAAATACTCTGTGTGACACCAAAATGATAGACACGTGCCATGACATAGTCGTCCAAATCTAGAGAATCTGTGACACTAAGAGTTACCCTTATGTAAACTATGAACTTTGGCGTAATTATGATGTGTCAATATGGAGTCATTAACTGTGACAAATGTATCACATTCAGGAAAGTGTTGCAGATGGGGAGGTTATGCATGTGTGGGGGAAGGGGACATAGGGGAAACCTCTGTGCCTTCTGCTAAATTTTGCTACGAACTTAAAAGTGCTCCAACAAAATGAAGTCTATTAAAAATGTTTTTGTTGCCCTGTTAAAAATAGAACTCACAAACTTTTGGCGAATTTGTAGAAAGTCTCATTTTCCAGTCTACTGTGATATGTTTTAAAGTGATGCTTTAATATCTAGAAGATAGGCAAGTAACTATTTTGCAAAACTATGCACAAAGACATATTAAGTTCTATCGTGTTACTTTGGATAGTTTCTGAGAGTTGGACCTATTTCTCTAATGCTACTTATGATTAAATTGTGTTTGATATCAGTTCAGATGGTGATTATTATTTCAGTTTCAGTAAACTTTTAGTAGGAGTATGATTTTTTTAATAGTTAAAGATATAAGGTCACAAAATTACAACCCTTTTTTAAAGGCAAAATCAAAATTTAGTACTCTTGACACACTCAAATTATTTTAAAACCTATAACCACCCGTAGTTTGATAGTAGCACAACTACTAAACAATGGAAAACACAGAACAGATGTATGTTAATCTTAACCTATAATAATATAGCATCTTCCAAATATTTCTACTATGCCTGGTAAATGTAAGTATTCATTTTGAAAAGCATCTGCAAATAACAAAACACAAGAGTATTTATACCAATTTTAAGTACAAACCCAGAAATAGCCGGAGATGTTTAATTTTTAAGCCTAGACATAAAATGAAATATTGAAGGGATTCAATGTTTGCAAAGGCAATGGTGTATTTTTTTAAATTAATTTTTATAAAAAATTTATATTTATAGTATACTTTGAATCATTATTCTTGAGTAATCTTTGAAACATCTTGGTGAGATCCCGTATGTCCACAGATTATAGAAAGTAAAATCATGCTCTTGGCATTTAAAGTCAGTGGCATGATGGCTTGTCAAAAAAGTTCTAGGATAGTCTTTAAATCAGAATTGCTCCCTCATTAGGATGAGGGATTTCAAACTTTAGGGGGATGGAAAAAACAGATAAAAATATATGAATAACAGTATTCAAATGCACATATTTTATTTTATAAACACAAAATAAGTGGGTTTTGTCATTGACCTATTTTTTAATATTGGAGACCTAACTTGGATTTTGGTCTAATCTTTGTCTAGTTTAAGTTGTAATATGTTTGAGGGATTTTTATTTGTATTTTCTTATAAGGATTGGTGAAAGAGAAATTACTGGAACCCGTTATCTTTGAACGACCGCTGTTCGAGTAGAATAAAAAAGATCACACATTCCTTTGAGATACCTATCTCGTTAACTTCAGTATGGATTTTGTCAGCATGAAGCCTGTCTGACTATGCATTAAAATTAATTTCATAAGAAACTCAGGTGAAGTTATATTTCACATGGGTTTAGTTTGGCAAAATTTTTTCCATCAGGCCTATGGGGCCATTTATGAGAAGGGTATGGATTTTTTAGCGTATGTAACTGATGTACACTGTGAAAAACTTTTATTCTAAAATCATTTGCATACGTTCTCACTAGATATTGACACATATTACAGATTCAACAGAGTATCAGTTGATCTAAATTCTTTTAAGGAGGAAAAAACCCACTATTTTTCTATCCAACATAACTAATTTCCCCTTCTATTTTCTAGTACTGCATATATACCCCCAATTATTTAATCTTTTAATAATGCATTGCCAAATTATTATACATCTCTTTGTTATTTTTGCATAATAGGGTTTTTAATATGTACAATTAGTAGATTATAATCATAAAAATGGAACCAATTAGTACTTAAATGGCAATATGATAAATTTGGTTGGAATTATAGAAAATAATAAGTTCAAGACATAATCTCTACCTTCAGTAGTAAAATAATTACGAGGTAATGAATATTTATTTACTTTGTTTTGAATATAATTTATTAGCTGTAACTTTAAAAAGTAGCTTTACCATAGCTTGTGGGCAAAATTCATGAAAATGTTAACAATTATCCTTGAAAGCTGATGTGATCAGGTCGCCTCACACCTGCTACTATCAAACTATGGGTGATTATAGCTTTTAAAATGATTTGGTACCTTTTATATGAAAGCTATAACCAAATAGCCTAAGATTGTGCTGAATTTCGAGGATACAAACAGGTTAAAAAAAAAAGTGGTTACTGCCTTCAGGAAATCAATGAGGTTTAGTTTGTTTGATTGTGATGACATTAGAATAGGACATTAGAATAATTAAAGAAATATATACACATTGGAAAGTTATCTATTCTGTGACTACTCTACAAAGAACATGAACTCTAGCCTAATGTAATGTTGTCATTAAAATTGTCATCATTGAATTCCTTTGCACACTAGCTATGTAACTTCAAAAAAAATATGTAACTACTTTAAGTCTGGCTTTCCTCATTGGTAAAAGGAAACTAATATTTCATAGGATTGATGTTAGTATGAAATAATATTAATGTATACAGTAAAATGCTTGAAACAACAATGACATTGCTAATTATTTTTATTAGGTTCTTGATTCAAACTATTATAATACCAACAAAACTTTAATAAGCTGATTATTTTCCATGCAATATGCTAAATATTATAGATTGACTATTAAAATGGGGGCACATTTTGAAATAAATCATTTACCTTCAATTATGAACAAAAAAGATCAGTTAATGCAGCTGATTCATACAATTTGATCCTTGTAGATGAACTGCATTTTGAATTAAAAATAGAATAAGCTGTTTTGGCACCTGTGGCTCAAATGGCTAAGGGGCCAGCTACATACACCTAAGGTGGCAGGTTCGGATCCAGCCTGGGCCTGCCAAAAACAACAATGACGGCTGCAACCAAAAAATAGCCAGGCATTGTGGCAGGCACCTGCGGTCCCAGCTACTTGGGAGGCTGAGGCAGGAGACTTGCTTGAGCCCAGGAGTTGGAGGTTGCTGTGAGCTGTGATGCCACAGCATTCTACCCAGGAAGATAGCTTGAGTCTCCGTCTCATAAATAAATAAATAAATAATTTTAAAAAATAGAATAAGCTCTAAGTCAATTGCACTTTTAAAAAATATTTGTACAATATATTTTATATACGTGGACACATTCAGTCTTATTGTCCTCACTGACATGAAAAAAAGAGAATGAAAAATAAACAACAGAGAAATAATTCTGTCAAGTGTTCTAGTAAAAGAATATAGGAGAATTTTAGCAAAAATCATATGAGTTACAGGAATATACAGTTATGTATTGACAAAATCCTTGGATAACTATCTTCAGTTGCTATTACCATATTGGCACTTACATAAGCTAATAAACTAAAGAAAAATACCTGGACAAAGGATATAAAGAACTTATGGATCACAGAGACTTAAAAAGATTTCTAGACTATGAGAGAGAATACTGGTTGTTAACAAAGCCATGAGTTTGAGAAAAGATCATTAAAATGCTGCTGCATAGCATTCCGTATGCTCCTTTGTGTAATAGAGTAGACCCCCTTATTCACGGTGGACATACTCCAAAATCCCCAGTGGATACTTGAGGCTTTAAATGGTATTACATTTTGTAAATACCATGTTTTAATATTGGTATATATGTACCGTGTGGATATGCTGGACAAAGGAATAATTCACATTTGAGTCAAGAAGGAGCTGGATGGCACAAGATTTTATCATGCTGCTCAGAACAGTGTGCAATTTAAAACTCCTAAATTCTTATTTCTATCTATTATTTTTGGATCATGGTTGACTGCGGGTAACTGAAGCTGCATAAAGCAAAACTGTAGATAAGAAGGTATTACTATACTTACAGCTGTCATTACAGATATGGGTAGTACAGGCATAGCTTGGAAAACTGTGGGTTCAATTCTAGACCATTGAAATAAAGTGAATATCATAGTTAAGTGAATTACACAATTCTTTTGGTTTTCCAGTGCATATAAAGGTTATATTTATACTATATTCCACCTTATTAATTTTTCAATAGTATTATGTCTAAAAAACAATGAACATATGTCAATTGAAAAATATTGTTAGGAAAAACAAATTGTTGAGCCTTCGATGACTCATAATATTTGTTTGCCCATGGAGGGGCAGAAAAATACACATGCATGTGCATACACACACACACACACACACATAAATAAAGACTTTTTTTTTTCAAGAAGACACAACAATTTTATTTTTATTATCAACCAACAATTTATAGTTGTATAAACTTATGGAGTACACAGTGATGTTATAATCTATGAATACAGTGTGGAATAATTAAATCAAACTAGTCATTATATCCATCACCTCAAATACTTAACATTTTTGTGGTAAGAACATTTGAAATTTACTGTAATATTAACTATAATTATCACATTGTGCAACAGAACTCAAAAAAGAATGGAGCATTCTTCATAAGATTTTGCATCTTTGACCATCAATGAGACAAAATAATCATTTTCAAAATAGCATCCAAACATGAGTGTATTTACCTACATCCTCCAGATCATAATAAGGCAAGCTGGTGAACAGAGTAATAATTCATGATATTTCATGTTTAACAAACTGTTAACAGAGAAAGTTGGTTGAAGAAAGGCATATAAACATTGTCTTATAAGAATTAGAACTGAGGGGCTCCATAATCATCTGGCATCCATTCAATATTGTATCTGTGGTTAGAAATATACATATGATAGGAACTCCAGGGATTTTCCAGATTCTTCGTTTAAGGTCTCGGTCAACTGCAGCCACGATGTAACACTTGTGCTGAGTTACTCTCTGTGCTAAGCAGTCACCTGCATAGGTTCCTTTGTGTGTGCATGATAATCATTCAAATCTTGGATCCTTGGCAATCCTGAGGGCCACTCGATACTTCTGTCCCAATCTCTCAGCTTCAGCCATTACACAGTCAGTTATACAAGGAATGCACTTGGCATACAGACAGTTCATCATTGTGCTAAGTCCAGTTTGGCTTTAATGGAAAAGTTGATAAAGTTGGTATCAACCAAGATGTGGTAAGGTGAGCCCAGTTGTATATTATATTGGAAGAATAAGCAGGAAGGGTGCTGGGGGACTTTTCTTTCCTTTAATGTGCTGGGATCTTTCTTTTCTTTCTTTTTAGGTTTCAATCTGTCCTTTTCTTTAAGCGTCTGATCACTGAGACTAAACATTTGCTTCATGGTTGCATACTTCCTTGTTTTCTTTAGCTTCCCCATGCTCACGCCACACTCTTGTTTCTTCCAACAATAAAGACATTTTGAAGCTGAAAGAATACAATGGACCAACTAAAAATGCAATAATATGGTTCAGCAGAAAGCAGAAGAATGAATAAGTGAATTTGAAGATAGATTACTTGGAATCATCTATTCAAAAGATAGAAAAGAATTAAAAGGAATTTCAAAAAGCAAAAAGGAATGTGTGGAACCTATAAAGAAAGCTAACTTTTGCGTTATAGGAATTCCAGAAGGAAGGACAGGAAATGAAGACAATGCTTACATAAAAATAATGGGTAAAATTATCCCAAATTTGAGGGAAATGTAAATACCTGGGTTAGGTGCATGAAATTCAAATATCACCAATCAGACATAATCCAAAAGAAACTTCATCAATACATAATATATTAAACTATTGACATCAAAGACACAGAGAAAATTTGGGAAAAAAAGAGAAAATGTGCATGTAACATATAAGCGGACATTAGTCAGGATATGAGTGTGATTTGTAACAGAAAGCCTGCAGGCCAGCAGAGAGTGAAGAGATGATTTCAAAGTACTGAAAGAAGAAAGTTAAACTGCTAACCAGGTAGATCTTTTCTGGAAAGCTTTTACTCAGGAATATGGAAGACATAATGATCTGCCAGACACAAAAGCTAAGGGAGTTCATAACTACTACTTGCCTCATAAGAAATGGTAAAGGAAATTCTTCAGCCTAAAATGAACATACATTAGGTGGTAACACAAAAACACATGAAAGCATAAAAGCCCCAGGTAAAAGTAAATATAAGCTCAGAATATATGAAGAAGGTAAGTGGTCTGGAAGTCACCAATAGCTCTAACTAAAGTTTGAAGGATAATTTTTTGTTTTTTTAACTACAACTTCTACAATGACTTCCGGATGTACACACAACATAAAAAGAAGTAAACAGTGGCATCAAAACAAACAAACAAACAAACAAACAAACAAACAAAAAAAACAGTAAATGGTTTGGTGCCTGTAGCTCAGTGGGTAGGGCACCAGCCACATACTTCAGAGCTGGCAGGTTTAAATCTAGCCTAGCTCTGCCAAACAACAATGACAAAAAATAACCAGGTGTTGTGCTAGGTGACTATAATCCCAGCTTCTTGGCAGACTGAAGCAAGAGAATCACTTAAACTCGAGAGTTGGAGGTTGCCGTGAGCTGTGATGCCACGGTATTCGACCCAGGGTGACAGCTTGAGACTCTGTCTTAAAAATAAATAAATAAATAAATAAAAGTAAATGATGTGTTAGGTACAGTGTTTTTTTATGTTAAGTTGTTATACTCTTAAAATAGACTGGTATAACTATAAGATATTTTACAAAAAGCCTCATGATAACCAGAAAACAAAAACTTAACACAAGATACACAAGACCAAAAAGAAACAAATCATAGTGTACTGCTATAGAAAAAACACCAAATCACAGAGATAGAAAGAATGGAAGAAAGAAATAAAAATCTTCAAAACAATGAGAAAACAATTAACAAAGTGGAAATAGTATATTCTTACCTATTAATAATTCCTTTAAACTTAAGTGGACTAAATTTGACATTCAAGGGATAGAGAGTGGTTGAGCTGAAAACAAAAAAAGTACCACAAACCAACTATATGTTTCTTACAAAAGACTCACTTTACATTCAAGGGCAAACATAGACTAAAGCCAAAGGAAGCAAATAAATGAACATATTTCACTAAAAAATAACAGTAATTATATAATATTAAAGAAGACAATTTGTCATGAGAATATAACAATTTAAAATATATCTGCACGCATTACAGCACTTACATGGAAAACAAGTATTAACATATATGACGGAAGAAATTGGCAACAATGCAATAACAAGAAAGAAACTTCAATAACCCACTTTAAACCAAAGTAAGTCAGAAAATCAATAAGGAAAATTTGGAAGTCAATTATACTTTAAACTAAGCAGACCTAACAGAGACACATCCAGATTTTATCCAGCACCAGCACAATAACCATTCTTCTTAAGTTCAAAAAGAATATTCTCAAAGATATATCATATATTAGGTCACAAAATATGTCTTAACAAATTTGAATAGATGGAAATCATATAAAGTGTCTTCTCTGAGGACAATTATATGACGCTACAAACCAATAGATAGAAAAAGGAACTTCGACAAATTTACAAATATATGCCTTTGAAAAACCAATGAGGTAAGGTTAATTCAGGTTAAGTTTGGCCACTTTCAGAATCTTTCCTGAAGCTCCCTCTAGAAGGCAGGACTATTCCTGGTTATGGATGTTCAAATACTGAGTACTCAATAAGCAACTATTAAGTGCCTTATACTATGTCCATTCTCCTTTCTGTCAAAGCCAACTATTTTCCTATCAATCTCAAACATGATCTTGCTTTAGTTCGACAGTTAAATATTGATTCCAATCACTTTTACTTTTAAGTTCCTAGATGGAGTTAGAGTAGGAAAGACTGTGGGTTTTGTTAGTGTTGGTTGGTGGGGTAGATTTTGCTATTTTTTGTTGTAGTTGTTGTTCATTCTTTTCCTTTAATTATAACACATCTTTATTTTTGCATCGACCACACATCTTCTGGGTGACACTGTTACCATATCAACATGGCTATTCAGATGTCTTGTTTGTCCTGCCACATGCCTCTCTGTCTGATAAAGCCTCATTGTGAGAAACTTGACAATGTCAGTGGAATTAATGCGAACAAAACCAGCTTAGCTTTTTAAAATTAAAACTTAATCATTTAAAAATTATTCATTGAGTTCCCGGTGGTTACATGCAAAAATCTAGGAATTGAAATAAACATGCAGAAATGACACATAGTTACTGTCAAGTAGAGGGAAAAAGAAGTAAATAAATAATTACAATACACTGAAGTTGTTTCTTTGAATTGATGATTGACAGAAAATTATGAGAACATTATTGAAAGTCACTTTTCATCTCTAAATTTGAAAGTATAGGAGGTTTACTATACACTTGTTTTTCTAGGGAATATTAATTTAGAAAAAAACAGAAACTTATCAAAAGAACATTCTCTTCTCTCCATGTTTCCCTTCTTGGACATCTGATGATCTAAAATTATCTTTTACCTTTGCTATATCTAGGATGATTCAATCATTATAATCCTACAAATACATATCTTTGTAATGAGTTCTCCTTTCCAACCACTAGGTAGAGTCTGTAATCACTATCTTGCCATGGGCTTCCTGTCCTCATCGTGGCATGTAATTAGGAACATTTTCATTACCATAGCAAACTGGAAGTCAACCAAGAAAAATGACAATTTGTGTGAAACAAAATATGCAAGCTGTAGGGAGGTGAAGGAGGAGGATATACTGCAGATAGAGGCAATCTGACTCATTACATAAAATTCCTATTACTAATAAGTTCCATCATGCATCTGAGGCAGCGTAGGTTTCCAGGGGCTAGCAACCTGGTACTAATGAATCCTTTCTGGCTGCAAAGTTGACCTTCATTTTTAATAGAACTATATAAATACCTACTTTATCCCTTTCTTGGGAATTTCCACCAAATTGTTTTAGCCAGAAGAAACTTCTAACATTAAATGAAGCTGCCTGGGGAAGGATTAAAGATTATTATAACGGTCAGTCTTAACGAGGTAACTAAATGTTGGGCCATCCTATAAGAGTAAATCATGCTTTTTATTTCTTTTTTATCATTTCCAATTGATGGGTCTATGATTTTGAAAGCATTATATCATTTCACAATCGATAGCCTTACAGTGTAACCTTTCTTGATATGTGTTACACTATAACCTTTCTTAATATGTGTGTGTGTGTATACATATATGTGTAAGAAATTTTCAATATAAAATGTATTCCGTATTCAGTAAATAAAAGATTGAGTCGTGTTATTTTTTCAAAATGAATAAGTCATCTATTGGTGAGGCGAGAGTGTCAGGAACTGTTGTTAATGGTTTTAAGATTTTTCTCTACTTGCAAATTAATCTGTTAGCTTGTCATATCTTCATTGATCTTGGCCAAAGACATGAGACTCTTGGTCCAAGATCAGGGACTTTACTATTTATGGCACAGAAAGAAACATGAGGATTCACCTATCTGTATTAGTTGCCCTTGTCCTCAAATCTCATAGCGCCAATGAGAATAAGCACTGATTGATGTGTGCATATACACTGGATTGTGTCACAGAAAAAGTACACAAAGCTTAGGGACTTGGGTTTTTTTACTACACTGTCAGCAGGCTTACCCTCTTCTCAGAAGGAAAATAGCTTCATAACACTAGATATTTATAATATTAGTTAGCATACCTGTCTTTTTGGTTGAGACATTATGTATTTCAAGGCTGTACACTATGACAATGTCTTTAAACAGATGGTTTCAATAAAGAAAGGCAGTAAATGTCTTCTCACATCTTTTAGCAGTATTCACACTTTATTTTTCTATTATCTTTCTTGACTTCTGACAAGATTCTCCATGAGTACACCATTTGATCAGTCATTCTGATTAATCTGGCCTACAGACACTGGGACCATATCTATGGAACTGTCTAATTTAACATTTAATTAAGGCTACCATCAATAGGTTTCCAAACAGCAAAATAAAGCCAATAAGAGTACTATCCTCACTGTTATTTCCAGACACAATCTGTTGAATAAATCCCATAAACCACCAGGTACTACCTTGGAAAGTCATGTGCCTTTTTCATTAAATTCATTATATTTTGAATCTTTCCAGCTTTCCCAAGGCATTAATCCACACTGGGAAGGATATACTAGCAATCATCCAGATTCTATCTTGGCCTGCAAAGAGACAATTCCATAATCAATAACAATCCTGATGAATGAGTTGAAACTTACCTTAATGCTTTCTAGTACCAAAGTGGTATCTCTGAAACTTCAGCTAATATCAGGGGCAAATTTCACTTCACTTTATTTAATTGGACAATTGTCATTACAAGGCAAGGGCTCTTATGGTGGAGTACATCAGTAAAGTATTACCTTTCTTTCCAGAAATGTTACCTAAATAGCCAAGAGTAGTCTCATTTGGGGGAGACTTTTACAGCCATCTGGGAGCTACATGATCTACCAATGGTATTTACGTAACACTTGAAAATATTTACAACCACATCTAAAATGCAAAGCATCACATTTCCAACAGAGAGACAAGTCCATACTTGGTCTCTTAACAAAAAATACAGTCTTGTGTGTACACATGGTAAGCTCAGAGTCATGTTATCAATTAATTCTCAGGGGTTCTGTAGAGAGACTTACATCAATTAGGAGCACAGGTTGATAGGGGCTCCAACATGACCTTCTGGAAAGGTAGTTTATTTCAAATTCCTAAGTCAAGTTACTGATTTTGAAAGGAATGCCTCAGAGTGATTTTGTTGTCTTCACCTCAAGGAAATTATTCTACTTCATGAATTGACTGAGTTATAGCCATGGGATTTGGTATGTAGAACACATCTAGAAGTCTTGACATATGTTTTATATGGGAAGTTCAGTGGCTGAAAGTCATTTTCTGCTGTTCAAAGTACTTTTCTTTTTTGAATAATATTTCAGGGGTGAATCTTAGCAAGTTTGAAACATTCCTCTGAGGAGTCTGCTTTTCCTTTGCCACAAAAATCAATATATTCCATTCCAGTAGGTATAAATTCACCTTTTCCCCAATCATCTTCTAGTCACATGAAAATATTTCATCAGAAATAGTCAGTTTAAGAAGAACAAGGGTCTTTTTTTTTTTTATTTAGAAGGATCCATTATGACTCCACCCACCATGGCCCACCCTAAGGGGACTTGGCAAACAGGGTAATAGAACATATAATCACCATCCTTAAAATCCAGAACTATCAACCAAACAAGACAGTCCAGGAATTGCACAGAAATTCATTAGGATTCGAGATCAATTCAAATTGATCATATTATTTGGTCAATGGGGCGATAAACATTCTTTCCATAATGAAGGAGTTATAGGACAAGTACTGGGAAGTTCAAAGGCAGCTGCTAAAAGCTATGTGGGGGTTGCTAACTGTCTTCTGGGAAATTCTTACCAAGCAGAATTTCAGTGCCTGGTCAGACTCATTTTAACAATTAGTTCTAATAATAACACGTATGGACAGTATAGTCTACACACATGGGACAAAAGTTATATGTGCAGGTATGTACCCTTATTTCGAATACATAAAGTAAATTTTTTCCAGGATTATAGAAGGGAACCAGGTGAATTGTTAAAAATTTGACTCTTTCATTTGGGAGAAAAGTGGGCTGAGTGGTAATGTTAGATTCATTTGGTGAGTCCTGGTTGCTCTAATGGAGTTTTGACCATCTTGAAAAGATTTTCAGACAGAGAATGCCCCATTATGTCAAGGAA
The DNA here is from genome assembly GCA_963574575.1 of Galagoides demidoff. NCBI lineage: Eukaryota > Metazoa > Chordata > Mammalia > Primates > Galagidae > Galagoides > Galagoides demidoff. The sequence continues at coordinate 3,749 of CAUYQV010049679.1, read as the reverse complement.
ATTATGACTTAAACAAATTTTCTACTCACAGGGGCTCCCCTAAAGCATTAATCTGGGGAAACCTAATAGTGTTTGCTTAGATTTTTATCATGAAATGCTTGTTCTACATCATTTTTTTGCGATGATCATAGGGCCTTTGTTTTTGCTTCTATTTACCTTCTCAATAGCACTCATTGATTTGTGGATTTCCAACCATCCTTGCATCCCTGGGATAAACACCACTTGATCATGGTGAAGTATTTATTTGATGTGCTGTTGAATTCAGTTTGCTAGTATTTTGTTGAGGATTTTTGCAACTATGTTCATAAAGAATATAGGCCTGTTGTTTTCTTTTTATATTGGATCCTTTCCAGGCTTTGGTACCAAGGTGATATTTCTTGTTAGAATGATTTAGAGAGATATTCTCCTTCTCAATGTTGTGGAATAATTTCTACAGCTCTTCTTTGTAGGTCTATAGATACCACAATATTATAATATTGCATTTTTCCTGTACTCTTTCTATGTTTAGATATACAAATACATATATTAGTAAATTCCCTCCAGTATCCTCTACACTAACATGCTGTCCAAATTTGTAACCTAGAAGCAAGGCTACATCACATAGCCTAGGTTTGTAGTAGACTGTACCCTCTAGGTATGTGTAAGTACAATGTATGATGTTCACACAATGACAAAATTACCTAATGACATATTTTTCAGAATGTAGCCCCATTGTTAAGTAACACATTACTGTGTACAAAATAAATGGTTAATAAAATATCTCCTCTCATTTTTTTTATTTTGAGATATTCTGAAAATTTAATAGTTACCATGCCCATTATATATTTTTCAAGTGATATAGTGAACATAAAAATTTTGGATGAGGGAAAAGTGGTATATCTGTGAAAAAAAAACACTATTTTGTGATTTGTTTTAGTCAAATAACCAGGTAAACTTGGTTTAATATCTTTCCATTTTATGTTGACTTCAATGAGAAAGAAATTTTTAAAAATTCATTTATATCATGCACTATATAAATATTATAATATATAAAGAATCTGTGCAATAGAACTGAAAAAAAAAACATAGAACCTTGGCCTACCTATGTCTTGAAAAATTCTATTTACCTCTCTAAATGTGTTTCCTTTGTAAAATGAAGAGATTAGACAAGTTGGTCATTGACATTTCTTAAGCTCTAATTGCTGGTGATTATAAATAAGTCCTAGGGAGTTTAGCAGGGTCTGCACTTGCCTCCCTATAGTAATTATAAATTATTTACAGATGGTTGGGGGACTTTGTCTTCTCAAGTATATCTGCTAGAAATCCAAAAATATCTCTGGGTTGTTTTCTTTGTTGTTGTTTGTTTTTACTCTATACTTTTGCCTTATTCTACATTATTCTTACCTCTTTCCTGGTTCCTTTCACAATGGTGATGCAAGCCATGTATAGTTGATGGGTTAGTTAATAAACACAATTTCATTTTTCCATTCAAACAGTTAGGGAAAGAATAGAAAATATATGGAGAGGGAAAAATATGAAAGAGGGATTCTTAAAAGTTACATTTAAATTTTCTGTGAGGGCAAAGTTTCTATTTTCTCCATTGTACCCCCAAACTATTTTTCTAGAAACATAGTTATTTTATGGATGAAAGTACTTTGGTGCTTCACTTAATTTCAGTAGTTGCTCTTAACTCTATACAAGCCTTCACAAATCATCTTTTTATTAAAATATTTTAAATTACCAACTGAGTGTGTTGCTGATATCACCCAGGCCCCTAATTAATGCTGGTAGTGTGGTGTAATTATCACCACCTAGTAGCAGAGAAGGCAAACGTAGAGCTGTATAGCTTGGTTTTGTGTCTTGTGAGATACTATTCAATCTGCTGGAAGTCATACCACTAATAAAAGTCCTTACTCTTAGAGATTAAAAAAAAAAAATCGTGAAACAAGGACTAGAACTAGAGACTTCTCATTCTACAAGCCTTCCACTTGACCATGCCAATATTTCTCTTCAGTTCTCTTGGATTCAGTTTGCATATCTAAATTTTTCAAATGAGCATTTATGAAAGTAAATGCTACAGAGGATACTTCCTTTTCTAAAACTTAATAATAGAATAATTACTATTAGTGTAATATTTTTCACTGTTGATCGGCAAGAGAATTCGGACATTTTCAATATTTCAGAGGCAATAAGAATAGAAAAAATTGGGGTGGTGCCTATGGCTAAATGGGTAGGGCACTAGCCCCATATGCCAAGGGTGGCAGGTTTGAATCTGGCCCCGGCCAAACTGCTACAAAAAAATAGCCGGACGTTATGGCAGATGCCTGTAGTCCCAGCTACTCTGGAGGCTGAGGCAAGAGAATTGCCTAAGCCCAGGAGTTGGAGGTTGCTGTGAGCTGTGATGCCACCACACTCAAAAAAAAAAAAAAAAAGAAGAATTTTGCATTAAATTTCTGTTTTTGAATTCCCCACTTTCTAACTAAAAGTATGTATCCATACAAGGTTCACTTTAATGTATGATGTGAAGGCCAAATTTAAAACTTCAACTATTTGTTGAATAGGGAATATTTTCCCCATTCAATGTTTTCAATTGGCTTGTCAAAAATCATATAGTGGTAAGTAGCTGGGTTCAGCTCTTGGTTCTCTATTCTGTTCCATACATCTACCTCTCTGTTTTTGTGCCAGTACTATGCTGTTTTGATCACTATCGATTTATAGTATAGTCTGATGTCTGGTAGCATGATTCCCCCCTGCTTTGTTTTTGTTTCTGAGTATTGTCTTGGCTATTCAAGGTTTTTTCTGATTCCATATGAACTGCAGTATTATTTTTTTGTAATCTTTAAAATATGACAATGGAACTTTAATAGGGATTACATGGAAATTATATATTGCTTTAGGTAGCATAGACATTTTAACAATATTAATTTTTCCCAGCCATGAGCAAGGTATGTTTTTCCATTTGTTAGTATTTTCAGCTATTTCTTTACTTAGAGTTTCATAGTTCTCTTTATAAAGATCTTTCATGTCCTTTGTTAGGTAAACTTCCAAATATTTCACCTTCTTTGGCACTACTGTGAACAGAATAGAGTTCTTGACTGTTTTTTCAGTTTGACTATTGTTGGTATATATAAAGGCTACTGACTTATGGGTGTTGATTTTGTAACCTGAGATGCTGCTGTATTCCTTGATCACTTCTAGGAGTTTTGTAGTAGAGTCCCTGGTGTTTTCCAGATAATATGATCATATCATCTGCGAACAGTGAGAGTTTGATTTCTTCAGAACCTATGTGAATACCCTTGATTGCTTTTTCTTCCCTAATTGCTATGGCTAAGACTTCCATTACCATGTTGAAGAGCAATGGGGACAGTAGGCTGGACGAACTGGCTAGCAACATGCAAAAAACTGAAACTGGACCCACACTGTCACTACTAACTAAGATAGATTCTCACTGGATTAAAGACTTGAATTTAAGACATGAAACTATAAAAACATTAGAAGAAAGTGTAGGGAAAACTCTTGAAAAAATAGGCCTGGGCAAAAATTTTATGAGGAGGACCCCCCCGGGCAATTGAAGCAACATTAAAAATATACTACTGGGACCTCCTCAAATTAAAAAGCTTCTGCACAGCTAATAACACAGTAAGAAAAGTAAGTAGACAACCCTCAGAATGGGAAAAGATATTTGCTGATTATGCTTCCGGCAAAGGTCTTATAACCAGAATCCACAGAGAACTCAAGCGTAGTACCAAGAAGAGAACAAGTGATCCCAT
>CAUYQV010049675.1:0-14373 GCA_963574575.1 Galagoides demidoff | reverse complement strand
CATAAGTTACAGTATGCATATAAACTAGAATATTTCACAATCATTAAAAAAAAAGATTAATATTACTACCTTGGAAAGGAGTCCTATTTTTATTGCTATGTGAATATAGTATAGACATTCTATTAAGTATATAACATATATACATATATGTGTATAAACACACGTAGACATTCTTATGTAAACATCAGAACTATATCACATATATACATACATGTGTATAAACACACGTAGACATTCTTATATAAACATCAGAACAAATCCTTACTTTAAAGAGACAGGTATCTCTGGATCATGAATAAGAGGAAAGTTTAGGGGGAGGAAAGATCATTTTAACTCCTTATAAACTTCTATGCTGTTTATTACACAAAAGTAATTGCAATAAGTTGCATAATACAGAACAGCCCTAGAAAGCAAATTTACTTAATATCACAGAAATAACCACAGTCAACATTTCTAGAACTTCCTGTTAGAATCTAGACCTCTTGCTGTGTATGCATGTACAGGTAAGCTCTTGTCTCCTGTAATGCCTTCCCTCCCTTGTTAGGTCAACAATCACTCTCATCTTTTGCTAGCTTCCTCTCCCCTACCTGACTTCACCACATTGGAATAGTATAGGAATTTTGTCCTGGGCCATCTTCTCTCTATACTTCCTAGGTCAGCTCACCCCATCTATGGCCAGCCCTTGGCTGTGAGATTCAGTCTCAGTTACCCACCTGAAAACTCCACTCAGATCCTGAAATCATATATGGAATCCAAGTCCCAAAGTAAACTTTTTTTTTGAGACAGTCTCACTTTCTCACCCTTGGTAGAGCTGTGGCCTCATAGCTCACAGCAACCTAAACTCTGGGCTCAAGCGATTCTCTTGCCTCAGCCTCCCAAGTAATTGGGACTACAAGTGCCCATCACAACACCTGGCTATTATTTTAGAGACAGGGTCTTGCTCTTGCTCAGGCTGGTCTTGAACCTGTGAGCTCAGGGCAATCCACTCGCCTCAGCCTGCTAGAGTGCTAGGATTATAGGCCCAAGCCACCACACCCAGCCCCAAAGCAAACTGTTAATATCCATCCTCATTCCCCGCTAACCAGTAAAATTGGACCTTTTCCAATCTCCCCCACCTCCTAAATGACATCAGTTTCTGCCCAGTTGCTCACAATCCAAACCCCGTTGTCCTGCAATCCCACCTGCAGCATCTAATCCATCTTCCAGCACCTTCTCTTCCGCCCACATCACTCTATTCCTCACCCCAGACACACATGCCCTTGAGAATAATTGTTGGGCTATTACTCTTTCACTGCAGTTGAATGAAATCCAATTCCCTACCATGGCCTGTAAGGCCCTGTGTCACCTCCTCCCTCCACACTCTCTCCTCTCCTACACTACTTTACCCTCACTGTTTTTGGTGGGCCCTCCATGACCTCCCACAACAACCAGCTGCTGATGCCTCAGAACATCTGTCTGGACCATTCTCCCTGAAACGCTCTTTCCCAGCTCTCCCCACTGCTGACTACATAGCAACCTTTGGATTTCAGCTCAAATGTCACTTCCTTAGAGAAGCTTCACTTGACCTTTCCCACGTCCACACTGTCCTTCTCTCAACACAATTTTTCCCGTATTAGCACTTACCAATGTCATGAATTTTCATCTGTTTACTTGGTTGCTGTCACTCTATCCTAGATGTGCCAAGTCTTCCATATTCTGTAGGGATATGGGGTACTGCTATCCAGCACCTAAGTACCTGGCACCTAACAAACCCCCCTGTGTGTTGCAGGAATGAGCACGTACATACTCATAACATTCCATACAAATGAGATCACGTTACAAGTGAAGCTTTATAATAAGCTTTTACATTTTACATACTGTTAAATGTCTTCCCAAGTCGATTAATAGAATCTAAATCATTCTTTTTAATGGCTACATGACATATCATACAGATGCATCAATCTATTTAACCAAACACTAGCTGAACATTTAGGCATTTTCTGATATCCCATTACTATCAAGTCTGTAATGTATATCACTGTACAAAACTTGGCACATGTCCAATTTCCTAGAATTTGAACATGGAAGTTGCTTTTTAAGAAATTGGCTCAGCGCCTGTAGCCCAATAATTACGGTGCCAGCCACATACACCAAAGTTGGCAGGTTCAAACCCAACCTGGGCCAGCTAAAACAATGACAACTGCAATAAAAAATAGCTGGGCAGGCTCGGCACCTGTAGCTCAAGCGGCTAAGGCGCCAGCCACATACACCTAAGGTGGCGGGTTCGAATCCAGCTCGGGCCCACCAAAACAACAATGACGGCTGCAACCAAAAAATAGCTGGATGTTGTGGCAGCACCTGTGGTCCCAGGTACTTGGGAGGCTGAGGCAAGAGACTCGCTTGAGCCCAGGAGTTGGAGGTTGCTGTGAGCTGTGATGCCATGGCACTCTACCAAGGGGGATAGCTTGAGGTTCTGTCTCCAAAAAAAAAAATAGCTGGGCGTTATGGTGGGTACCTGTAGTGTCAGCTACTTGGGAGGCTGAGACAAAAATATTGCTTAAGCCCAAGAGTTTGAGGTTGCTATTAGTAGTGACATCACAGCACTCTATGAAGGGTGACATAGTGGAACTCTGTCTCCAATAAATAAATAAAAATAATTATCATACCCTTTAAGGTAAATGGAATTGCATCCAAATGTAAACGTCTCTGGATATGGTCTACTTAGGAAAGCTACTTCAGATCTCTAAATTGAAGAGTCTCAGTTGATATCTGTATAAAGATCCCCATTATGAAATGCTGTGGGAATGAACAACTTAATAGTCAAAGAAGTTGTGAGGGGAAAGGCTGTATCCAAGAACATAATGGCTGGTGGCTACTGGGCACAGCCTGTTGTTTACCTACTCTAGGAGTTTCTATCCCTTTGCCAGAAGACTCACAGAGTGGTGGCCCCAAGAGCTGCCAGGCCCCTCCTTCACAATTCCCTCAGCATCAGTCCATTGGCCTCAAGTCCTTTTTGCCTTAGGGTCTACCATGACAGGCATTATCACCCACATCCTCACCCAGTGCCACTGGTCCCTCTCCTCTTGTGTCCTAGTCAACTGCCCTGCCCCACCGATCCCCACTCCTTGGCGTCTTCCTCTCCAGCACCAACAGCTCAGTCTGTCAGCAGCAAAACAACACCCTTAGCCTCTTCTGGAAGAAAATAGCTCCTTGCTTCTTTAAAACATGGCTGATTTCTGAGGGAAGACCTCCCCTCAAAACCCAGTCTCAATACAAAGCTTGTTTTTCTCCAAAGCAAAGTGGAGAGACAGGCCTTCTCCTTGTTCCTCACCAGATGGATTCCCAACTCTATCTCATAGAAATCGACCTTTGCACCCATCAATCTGCATTACACTTTCAGCTTCCTGGGCTCTTTTGTCCACCTGGCCCTGGTTCTTGTCTCAGCTTATTAGTAATTATGACACCATCACAAAACATCTATCATCACGCTCTGCCTTCTCAGTTCTCCAACTCCCTTTGTGTCCTCTAGAACTGCATGGTCAGTACCTGGGCTGTTGGGAGCAGGGTTGCACAGCAGGTGGCTAGTGGTGGGCCAAGGAGCAAAGCTTCCTCTGTGTTTATGGTCGCTCCCCAGTACTCAAGTCATCACCTAAGCTCTGTCTCCTGTCAGACCGGGGGCAGCGTTAGATGTCAGAGGTGTGCCAACCCTCCTGCACACTGGAGGGATCTAGGTTGTGCGCTCCCAGTGAGAATCTAATGCCTGATAAACTGAGGCAGTGATACTAGCGCTGGGGAGTGCCTACAAACGCAGACTGTCATTAGCAGAGAGGTGTGACTGCACAAAGATGACAATAAATCAGTTACTTGCAGACTCATATCAAAGCCACCCGTGTGCCAGTCCATGGAAAAATTGTCTTCCATGAAACTGGTCCCTGGTGCCAAAAGTGTGGGGAACTGCTGCTCTAGAAGTTTCTTTAATTTCACCATAGCTATGTACACCCAGACCTCATCATCATCAGACTTCCTGATTCTCCACACCCTACTCCCTGACTACACCTCGCCAGCCTGAGTCAACTGCTTTCCTAGCTCCTCTAGACAACTTTTATCCACTGAGACTGTCCATCCATTGATCCTACCACTTTATAACTAGTCCATTAGAGGAACTACTTTCAATTCCTCCCGCCCAGTCAGGCTTCTGAGGTGCACCATTCTAACAACTCCTGAGCAAACCACCTCAATGTCCTGTGCCTTGATTCCCTCTAGATTCTGACAAAACCACACCCTTATATAAAGCCTATCCCCTACCTTTAAGCTGGCCCTTGAGCAGAATTCTGCTGAAGAAAAATCATATAGAGAAGCAAATCAAGTTCACTTATATTTAACATTACAAACCTCAAAAGGCCATACAAGGCTGACCAGAAATACTAGATTCATGCAAAATAAGAAGAACAGAAGTTCTTGTTAATAATTTTTAATATTTTATTACTTATATCTTTTCCATGGCTAGTTTTCTAATAGCTTTATGATTTGGTTGGATTTTATGCTTGAATGGGTCAATTTTTATCAAATTTGTTTTCTGAGTCTACTGGGATATTTACTTGGTTATTCTACTAATGGAGGAAAATTAAGAGAGTCTTACATGTTAAACCATCTTGAGTTCTGATATATACCTACTTCTGATTTTTTTTCTCCTTCTCACCATACATAGATACAGATACACACACACACATTCCACTACCTTTAATATTTATGGATTATGTTGAATAAATTGTTACATTTTTGAATTTGTGTTAGTTTTTGAGACTGATCTTTTATTGTCTTCTCATGATTTTCCTTATATTGTTTGGTATCAAGACCATAGAAGCTTCAGAAAATGAAATGGGGAGATTTCTCTTTTCTCCTCTTCTTTAGAATCATTTGTATGAGGATTACTTATTCCTCATAAATTTGGTAAAACTTATATGAAAATGTAAGGATCTGATATGCTTTTTATAAATGAAAGATGTGCTTTTTTATACTACCAATTTAATTTCATTAATGATTCTTAATTAACTTTTGGTAATGCATATTCATCTAGAAAGTTATGTTTCATCTAAATTTTCAAATTTATTGACATCTTGCTGTTCTTTATAGGCTGATTTTTAAGATCTCTATGAATCTGTTATTTCTATATTTCATTCAAATTCCAATTATGCCTTTGATATTGTTTTTCCTTGCTTTCTATTTTGTTTATTTCAGATTTGAACCCTTTTAGTTGCCGTGGACTTGTACTGTTGCTCTTTTTACTAATTTGTCTTTTAATAAAAGATACATTTATCACATCATAATTACTTTTTGCCTGTTGCTTGTCCTTATATATCAGAATCAGCTTATATAGTTTCCCCAAAAAGTGCAGTTAGGCTTTTGAGAGTGGTAGATTGAATTCTTTTTAGAAGAAATTAATACCTTTATCTTACTGAGTCTCCTATCCATTGATTCTGATTTCAGTGACAATGCATTTAGACTTTCTCCATTAAGTAGAATGCTGGCTTTTGGACTGAGATTTCTCATACTACTACTATTTTATTAGGTTTTATAAAAATTCCAAAACAGACATAAATTTTTTTTGAAATACATAAAGACAATCATAATGATTTTTCTCCCTAGAACTATTAGTAATTAACATATGACAGATTTCCTAATGTCAAACTATCTTTGCATTCCTGGAATAAATATATGTCATTATATCATGACATCCTATTTCTTTCTTTCTTTTTTTTTTTGGCCAGGGCTGGGTTTGAAACTACCACCTCCAGTATATGGGGATAGCACCCTACTCCTTTGAGCCATAGGCTCCGCCCCGACATCCTATTTCTTTAAAATAAACTTCTAAATTCTGTTTTTATTATTTTTTTGGTAGAATTTTGGCTTGGTTATTTTAGGTGAGATTGTTCTATAATCTCACCTTAAAAACTTCTGCGAAATTTTTGTTGGAGTTTGGTATTGTAATGCTAGATTCATTTAAAAATGAGAAATTTTTATTCTTCTATGTGCTGGAATAGTTTTAACTGCACTGAAGTCATCCTGTTTTAAGGACTAGAAGAATTCCTCTATAATGCAATCTGGACTATAAGCATGTTTGGTATGAGCTGCCTGGCAGTTCAGGAAAATAGAACTTTGACAACTTTATCTTTTTTATGTGTATGAACATTTTTGCCTGTTAAGATGTCTCATCTATTCAGGAGTCTGTTTTGTAAGATTATATTTTCCTTGAAAATTGTCCAGTTTCTCCAGGTTCCCATCAAAAGTTGGATGTGCACAGACACCAGAAAGTTAAAATGTTACGTGAACTGCAGTTTTGGCTTGATCCACCCTCAGTCTTCCGTATTGCTCTCATTGGCAACATCATCCAACTCATTGCTAAAGACAGAAACCTAGGAGACATCCTTGATTCTCTTACTTTTACTTATTACCTCCATCTATCAGTGATTTATTAGTTCTAGCTCCAAAATGTATCTGGAGTCTCTCCATTTTTCACCATTTCTACCTCTACTCTCTTCCTGAGAGCCACCATCTTGGACTCCAAAAGCCTTCCAGTTGGGTTCACTCTTTCTCCCAATCAATTCTCAATATGAAAGTGAGAATAACTTTCTTATAATATAAATCAGCCACCCACAATCCCTTTGCTCAAAACCCACATATATTTCCCTCATCTTCAGTGTAAAATGCAAACTCCTCAACATGATCAATAAAGCCACTTCTTTGAATGTCTACCATGCTCCCAATTTCATCCCCTTTACAGTCACCATTTCTCAAAGATGTCAAATTCTCCCCCACCAACCCTACTGCTTTAAACTGTCCACAAGTCTAGTTTCTTCTTATCCTTGAGACTTCATTTTAAGTCTCTGCCAAAGCACCTTGCTAGACTCTCTTAAGACATTTAACCTGTGATTATTTTCTATTTTTTCTGTCTTCCTTCAAAAATTTATTTTTTAATGAGGGCAAGAACACATCTGTGTGTTAACCATTATACAGGTGGAACATCCCTAATCTAATAATATGCAATCCAAAATGCTTCACAATCTGAAACTTTTCTGCCTGCTGGCTCAAAGGAAGTAGTCCTTGGAAGATTTTGGATTTCAGATTTTCAGATTGGCGATGCCCACTTGGTATTTATTCTGCATATATTCTAAAATCTAAAATACTTCTAATCTCAGGCATTTCAGAGAAGGGGAATGCAACATGTTTCTCCATGTTTAGCTTAGTGCTTGGTACAAGGTAAGTAAGCGCTCAATTATAAATACTAAAAGAAGGACCTAGATCCAAACAGATAATTTCTGGGATGGGGGAGATTGTGAAAGAGGAGGAAGTTCAGGTACAGAAGTGTAATATGGACAAACAATTACAACATCTTTTAGACCAGTGGTTCTCAACCTTCCTAATGCCCTGACCCTTTAACACAGTTCCTGGGGTTGCGACCGACAGGTTGAGAACTGCTATTTTAGAACTTTTTTCTCTCCACCCCAATTCACATTGACTGAACGATGGAAATCTTTATTGAGTGTTGCAATAATAAAGCCAGGCTTTGGCTCTTCTTATGAAAGCTGAATTGGATTCAGCCTGAAAGAAACTGGTCCATATCTTCTTCTTATATTCACGTTAGGCCATATAAAAATAAGAACATACATGTACATACATAGTTATGTACATACATAGTTATATCATAGTTATTTCACAGATCATTACATTACTTGATAATAGAAGAGGAATAATCCAGAATATCAACATAGGAGATTAACATTTTCACTACCTTCTATATCATGCACTTGTCTCTGTCAATAGCACTGGCTCACAACATATTTAGAGGTCTTTCATGGCCACATTCAAAGCACTGAATCCCTGATTCCTTGTAGCTCTGCTCTAGGGGCTAAAGTAATCTAGTAGAGAGATGTTTGGCCATTACTGATATGAAAACATGACAAAAGGACAGACACTGGGTACCTGTTCAACCTTGGCTGAGCTAATGAACCTCCCATAAGGCCCTTGCATATCAGGCATGCAGGCCAGGGCCAGGCATTGATAAGCTAAAAGAATCACCATCATCCCTCACTGGCAAACCAAGGGGTGGTTTTATTAGTGTTTGTTAGAGAAGAGAGCAAAGGCAAACCTTGCAGGAGATATATTTAGAGATGCTTGATCTTTGCTCTGTTCTAAATTCACATGGGGGCCTCTTGTCAAAGGGTGGTGAGTATGAAGAGTAATTCATACAATATTTGAAAAAACAGTTGCCTAATAATTTGAAATTCAGTCAAAACACATAAATTCTCCAAGTTTCAGAAAACTGGGGGATACAATCTTCTTCAATGTTTAACAGAGTGTTGCTTTATACATAGTACTAACCACTCTCAAAAAGTGTGTTCTGGGGATCCCTGCTCTCCCACCCCCCAAGGAACCAAAGGTTCTATGAGGTCAAAACTATTTTGCTAGTAATGGTAAAAGTATGAAGGCATTATCTGATTTTTTCATTCTTACTATATCCCAAATGTACAGTGGGATTTCCCAGAGGCTACATGGTTCACAACAGATTAAAGTTAGAAGCAGATACACAAATCCAGCTGCCATCTACATACCAGACATTAAAGAGAGTTTCAAAGCCATGAAGCAATGCTTCTCTTCTCACATGTTTCTTATTATGGAAAGTCTAGTGATTTTTCATAAAAATCTATTATTTCAATATATAAAGGTTTATAATATAAATATGCTTTTGAAATCTCAGTGTTAATTTTTTTTTTTTTTTTGAGAAAGAGTCTCACTATGTCACCCTTGGTAGAGTGCTGTGTTGTCACAGCTCACAGCAACCTCCAACTCTTGGGCTTAAGTGATTCTCTTGCCTCAGCCTCCGCTGTAGCCGGGACTACAGGCACCTGCCACAACACCAGGCTATTTTTTGGTCATAGTTGTCATTGTTGTTTGGCAGGTCCAGTCTGGATTCGAACCCATCAGCTCTGGTGTATGCGGCTGGTACCCTAGTCACTGAGCTACAGGTACCAAGCCTCAGTGTCAATTTTTAACGTGGAAAATATTCATGGATATAACCCATATATGCCAAAGCTCTTTGGGGATCTTCAGTAAACATTAAGCATATGAAGAGTTCCTGACTGTAAGTTTGAGAACCCTGGGCACTCAGTGAAGATATTTTAAAAGGGCATCATCACCTTCAAGCATATATAGTCAGAAAGAGAAACAGAAAGATAAGTATGTGAAAGGATTTTGAAAATGGTTCGTGTAGTCATTTCCATTAATTGTTAACTGAAATAAATAGTAGGATAGATAATTCAAATTTGAAAATTATTATTTTTTTGCTTTAAAAATATGTGGCATAACCAGAACAATATCCTTTCTAAAACCATCTGACTTAGATTTCTATAAAAGTAGCTGATTCTCATCTGGAAGATAAAGATCAAGCCATTACAAATTTATACAATTCAAGTGGGGTGAGAACACCAGGTTCTTCCCCGAGGACAGAAACAGAGAGGTAAGAGTCTGCACTCTCCACTGCCCCAGAAGATGGACTATACTCCAAATGGTCAGAGAAAAACAAGTAGCTCAGGATGTGATGTACACTGACTAAATACAAGGAAGGGAACTGTAGCAGGATAAACTCACTTGTTGTTTTAAAAAAATATGCACATAGATGTTGAAAATATATACAACTATATTATAAATAAAACATATGGAATACAGTCTTGCCAAAACATAGTTTGGCATATAACTGAAAATCAACTGTTTACTCAGAAATTGAAACATTTTTCTCAAAACCTAATCATTTAAATTTTTTAAAATATTGTACTGCTTAAAAATAAAACAAAGGAGATCAAAAACACAGAAATTTGGAGGATCTCAATAGAGTTTTCAAAATTTATCATTCTCCATTGATACCACTGGCCACACTCTATCCTCGAGGAGGTGGAGTCTCAGCTACGTGAGTTTAACCCACACTGACAGCCTTACTCAAGCCAAAAAATTACCTCGTACTTCAACTAAAACGCTTCTAGAAAGAACACTTAGAAAAGTACCTCAGCACTTGCAGATCACAGAATGATTCCAGATCAGCAGACTGTTTCCCCCAAAACTCCTAAAATTGAACAAAAGGTTTGTTTAATACTGTTCAGCCACTAAAAAAGACGGAGACTTTACATCTTTTGTAGTAACCTGGATTGAGAACACATTCTTCTTAGTAAAGTATCACAAGAATGGAGAGGCAAGAACCCAATGTACTTAATTCTAATATGACGGTAGTAGATGAACTAATACAAGGTGGGGAGGTAGGGGAAAGTAAGGGGGTGAAGGGAGAGAGGAGGGAGACGGGGTTACGGTGTATGTCACACCTCTTGGGGGTAGGACACAATTATGAGAAGGACTTTATTGAACAAACGCAATCAGTGTAACCTAATTCTTTGTATCCTCGATGAATCCCAAACAAACCAAAAAAAGGTTTAAGTAGTTCGCAACTATTTTTCTCTGGAAAAGTTCTTCTCAAATCACAGAGAACATTCTAAATAAAATGAACTTACCAGAACATTCTTTTCAAGATGTTCCAGGGCCTGAATATCCATCTCAAGAACTCGCAACTCTTGCAGAACAAAATTTTGAAACTTCTCTACTTTATTGAGTCTGACAAATGTAAAGTCAATGAACTTTATTAGGATGGCTTGGATGGGACAAAAGACACTCTCAATTACGTTTTTCTCCAGATGTCAGTTTTGAAAACATGTCGGCATCTCCAGTCTCTTCCCTCCTTTCCCATCTACTCACTGCCCCCTGAGAAACCTAATCACACAGACTCTCACATAGCCTTTCAGTGTTACTCTTAGAAGAACACAGGACAGATAACTCCAGGGAAGAGGAGCTTGATGCCCACCATCCCTGAGCTGGCCCTGTAAGCTAGTGTCTGGAAAGAGCTAATGCCCTCTTTTCCCACCGCTGTGTTTTAGCTTTAAAATTCCTACCCATCGCTATTCCATGTCTGACCTCTGTATGCACTGCTTATTTGCTTGCCCACTGTCTTCCCCATTAGACTAAACATTCCCTGAGGACAGGAGCTCCTAAATCCTGTCCTCATCACACTCTTGCACAGAGCACAGGCTTGGCACCCAGCACTGCCGGGTGTGTGTTTGCTGAATGAAAGATAATGGGAATCCATAAGTCCAAAGCCTTTCTCAGGCTTCTTCTGACCATCAAGGGACATTACATGTATATAAGAATTTGAAAAGTACTGCAAATTAGAATAATAATGGTTCGCTACCCTAAGAAACTTCCTACTTCAGTTAAGCAAATGGACTTGCCATTTCTTCCTTCCTTCCCTTCTTAATTTATAGGCCATTCGCTTCAACAAGGAGCAATTTCTTTTTTTTTTTTTTTTAAGAGACAGAGTCTCACTTTGTAGTCGCCCTCGGTAGAGTGCTGTGACGTCACAGCTCACAGCAACCTCCAACTCTTGAGCTTAGGCTATTCTCTTGTCTCAGCCTCCCAAGTAGCTGGGACTACAGGCGCCCGCCATAATGCCTATTTTTTTATTGTAGTTTGGCAGGGACCAGGTTCGAACCTGCCACCCTCAGTATATGGGGCTGGTGCCCTACTCACTGAGCCACAGGTGCCGCCCAAGGAGCAATTTCTATACTTGCCCTGCTTGCACCATTCAAATCCTAATTTCTAGAACCCGACTCAAGAGGCACTTCTGCTGTAATCACTCTGGAGTAACTTCTGTTGTATAGAAACCCATCCTTCAACGTTCTTTCCAGAGTACACTGTACTTCTTGCTACATGGTCATAAGGGAGTGTGCGTTAGTATGTGATTTTCTATTTTGAGACAAGGTCTCACTCTGTCCCTCTAGGTAGAATTCTGTGGCATCATAGCTCACAGCAATTTCAAAATCTTAGGTTCATGTGATCCTCTTGCCTCAGCCTCCCGAGTAGCTGGGACTACAGGCACTTGGCACAATACTTGTCTTTTTTTTTTTTTTTTTTTTGGTAAAGACAGGGTCTCACTCTTGCTCAGGCAAGTCTTACTGTTATTCAGGCTGGTCTCTAACTCTTGAGCTCAAGCGATCCACCTGCCTCAGCCTCCCAGAGTGCTAGGATTACAGGCCTGAGCCACCACACCCAGCCTGTGATATTTTCTCTTGGGGGTAAAATATACATATCATAAAACTTAACCTTTTAATCACTTTAAGTGTAGAATTCAATGGCATTAAATACATCCACGGTGTTTTTCAGATATGACCACTATCCATTTCCAGAACTTTTCTATCATCCCAAACACTTCTGTCCCCATTAAACAATTCCCCCAGCCCCGATTGCTGACAGCCTCTATTGTACTTGCTGTCTCTATGAATTTGATTTAATCCAGGTACCTCATATAAATGGAATCATGTCCTATCTGTCCCTTTGTGTCTAGTTTCTTTGCCTCAGCATAACATTTTTTAGGATTCATCCACGTTGTAACACACACTAGAAGTTAATTCCTTTTCCTAACACTCCATCATATGGATATAGCACATTTTATTTATCCAGCACTTTTTACATGCAGATCCCTGCTTGGCCTGTCTTTATGACTGAATTATAAGCTTTTTAACAGTGCTTTAGGATCATACAGTGGTCGACCACGAAGAGGTTTAAGGAGGGCATTGAGTTCAACCCCTCCTCACAGGGATGAAGAAACAGAAACCAGGAAGTGATGTGCCACCCATCACATCCGTTGCGGTCTCAGCTTCTCAGGGCCCCAGCACGTGCTTGCAAGACAACTGTGGTTGGTCAAAACATGACCCAGTTTTGAAATCTACTACTTACCTGCATAGATGTATCTGGTTTAAAAGTTTTATTAGGCAATCAGGTGCTTTCTTTGCATTTTCCAGATAAAGTAGACTCTTTCTGTACCTAACCTAAACAATAACAAAATGATCAGATTTGGGTTAAACACAAATGCGTATGTAGAGTGCGTGCTTTGTGTTAAAAAGATGCTGCCGGCACAACGTGATATTCATAACTAGCATCAGCGCTCAAAAACTGTCATAAGGCACCGTCCCCCACCCCTTGCTCACTAAACAAAGCGAGTTTAGAACTTTTCTGGAATGACCATCAGAGCTATCAGCATCATACAAGATCTGACAATTGGTGACCTCATCCTAGAAAGAATGTTTGGAAGGGTGGACCAGGCGCTGGTACCTGTACATACCTCCCCAAAGAGAGTACTTTGCAGGTGACTGTAGTGATATTCAGCAAGGTGTGTAGCACTTTTTCTGGGATGAACTTGAGAACTTATTTGTCCAACCCACTGAAAGTTTGTATCCTTCGCCCAAATCTCCCATTGCTCTTACCCCTAACCCCTGGTAGCCACACACCACTCTCTCTGAGTTCCACTTTTCTAGATCCCACGTGTGAGTGAGATCACGCAGTATTTGTCTGGCTTATATCCCTTTGCATAATGTCCTGCGGGTTCATAACAAGCTAGTTTTGCATTTTTAGTGGACTATTATTACCTTGTATTTTCTCTCCAGTTCTTTAGTGAAATTTTCAAAGGTTGTGAGAAGGGCAGACTCATTCGAATTCTCTGGGACTTCTTGGGATGGAGTGAACATGCCTTATGAACAACAAAAATGAAACATTATAGAACATGATCAAAGTGCTCAAAATAGACATGCTCAGGCTCTCAGCTGCCCAAAGGACAGAACACAAATAGGAGCCATGGCAGCCCCACAGGCTGCTCAGCCCGGAGTCTGCGACATGCATGGCTCTGGCTGTGACCGTGGAAGAGCAGATCAGGCCCAAGTCCATGTGGCAGGTCCCCTGTGAAGCTTCCCTAACCTCTCTCCCTACCAAGGTGGCCCCAGCCTTCCCAGCACTTTACAGTAGAGCGACTGACAGTACGTTAAGAAGCAGGCTGAGGAGTTGTAAGAGGTTCTAAGGAAGACATACCAGCTAGGACAGTTGTATGGGGGTAACTGGCATGACAACTTCTAGGTGCCAGCCTTGGAAGGGCTTGTGAGGGTCTGAGTGATTTGCACACGTTAACTCATTTAATGCTCACAAAAAACACGTGAAGTGGGCACTGTTAGGATCCACGCTGAACACAGAGATCACATAACTTGTGCCAGCTGACACCAGCAGCTTTAGGATTTAAACCCAGGCTGTCTGGAACTGCTGCTTTCAAATTTGTGTTTTAGGGGCCTTTTCTCATAAAATATGTAGTACTGGCATACAACCCCCCGTTGCTAAATTTGACTGATTCAAAAAAGAAAAGCGAAAAGAAAATAAGAGAAAAGAAAAGAAAGTAAAGAGAAGGGAGGGGAGGGGGGAAGGGGGACGGGAGGGGGCGGGGGGAGGGAGGGGGGGGGGAGGGCGGGGGAAGGGGGGGAG
>CAUYQV010049674.1:0-28991 GCA_963574575.1 Galagoides demidoff | reverse complement strand
TTCCACTCAGATCAGGAACCAGGCAAGGTTGCCCACTGTCTCCACTGTTCTTTAACATTGTGATGAAAGTCTTAGCCATCACAATTAGGGAATAAAAGACCATCAAGGGTATCCATATAGGGTCAGAAAAGATCAAATTTTCATGCTTCACAGAAGATATGATTGTATATCTGGAAAACACCAGGGATTCTACTACAAAACTCTTAGAAGTGATCAAGGAATATAGTAGCATCTCAGGTTACCAAATCAACACTCATAAATTGGTAGCCTTTATATACACCAACAATAGTCAAGCTTAAAAAACAGTCAAGGACTCTATTCCATTCACAGTAGTACCAAAGGAGATGAAATATTTGGGAGTTTACCTAACAAAGAACATGAAAGATCTCTAGAAAGAGAACTATGAAACTCTTAGGAAAAAAATAGCCGAAAATGTTAACAAATGGAAAAACATACCATGCTCATGGCTGGGAAGACTCAACATTGTTAAAATGTCCATACTACCCAAAGCAAAATACAATTTTAATGCAATCTCTATTAAAGCTCCACTGTCAGAGCAAAATTTTTTTATTTTACTGAATCCCACTTTGTCAATTCTTTCTTTCATGGATCATGCTGTTGATGTTGTCTTAAAAAGTCATTGCCAAACTTAAAGTCATCTAGATTGTCTCAAATGTTATCTGTTAGGAGTTTTATAGTTTTGCATTTTACATTTAGGTCTGTGATCCATTTTGAGTTAATTTGGGGGAAGGGTATAAGGTCTGTGTCTAATTTATTATTTTGTGTATGAAGGGCCAGGGGTCCCAGAATCATTTATTGAAGAGATTATCTTTTCTCTGTGGTATTATCTTTGTTCTTTTGTCAAAAATTGGTTGATTATGCTTATGTGAGTCTATTTCCAGCTAGGCTCTCTATTCTGCTCCTTTGATCTATTTGTCTATTTTTTCAACAATACCACACTGTTTTGATTACTGTAGCTTTATACTGTCTTGAAGTTGGATAGTGTTAGATATTCAACTTTTTTTGCAGTACACACTTCAAGCCTTTCACAGGGATAAAGTGATAGATCTGTCCCAATAAATTTATCCTCTGCTTACTAACTAGTCTCCCCATGTTAACCAACCACATCTATCCTGGACGAGCAACAGAAGATTGGAATCTATTTACAGACCTGAGGCAGAGAGGAGGTAATTCAATCTCAGGGTTATAGACTTGGCATCACTGACAAAGTGCTTTAATAATCCACTGAGATAACCATTTGAACAAGGAAAGAGTGGTACTGGGAAAATGTGGGTGGCCCAACATAAATTTTTTGTAAGACTTATTATGTACCAACCATTCAAATGAACATATCTCAGAAAAATGGTCTCAAAAGGCTGCTGAAGGTGAATCAAATTACATAAATGAAAAAAAAAGGTGCTAAAGATAAAAGTGAAAAATACATGCCTTCTCCTAAAAGTTATTCATTATTAGCATTCTGAAATACCTGAAAACCATTTGTGATTTCTGTGTAACTTGTTTTATTTTTTAACAAAAATTCTGCGTTGGTGTTAAACAGATTTTCAACCCTCAACAAACCAGATGGCTAATCCAAAATTATTACATGAAATATGAATAGGAAACTAAGAACTGTACTCTGCAAAAAGATAATGAGAATTTTTCAGCATTTACATTTTTACCAAATAAATTATATTTCCATTCCATTGGTATCTACTTTGGAATTGTAACAAATAGTCCCAATGATAATTACCAAATGTCTATATTTAGGGAAAACTAGCACATGTGTATCATAAATAATAGCACAAATTGATATTTCTGAATTGCCTGTTTTTCTAGATATAGACATTTGGTAATTATCACCAGAGTTGGCATGTAAAGAGGTGTTTAGACAATTTTAAAAATGCATATTGCTTACTCAATAGACCATGTACTAATTATACTCTGCAATGAGAATCCGTATTCAGGTATGTTATAATAAGGTGAGATTTTGACCCAGTAGATCATAAAGAAAAGTCTACACTTTAGTTCAATGAGCATAAATTGCTTCACCTTATGAGCACCTCAAGTAGCTCTGTCTATGACTGATAAACCACTCACTAATCTAATAGTGATCCTAAGGTGCAGTAACTTTGACCTTGAAACCAAAACATTTCATGCCTAAATATTATTTTTGAACCTTGTCACAAAGAAGTTCATGAATTCTGCCTCACGTTGTCTGTCTCCTGCAGCTTTCAGTTTGACTTACTACCTGACTGGCAAAGAGTAACTTCCAACAGAGAAAGGTTTAGCACATCTTGGCCAGAAAGAGCTTTTGGCTCCTCACCTAATAGAACTGATGTCTGTAGAGGCAGGTCTTTTTTTTTTTTTCTTTCTCTCTCTCTCTCTGCTCAGGTAATATTCAGAGTGTAGACAAGAGCAAATATAGGCGGCAGATGGAAGACTTGCCAGGTCCCATTCGCCTTAGTGTCTGGCCAATTCTTGGCAGATATTCATTCAGAGCCTAGGAAGGCACATGAAACACCATCAGCCATTACCAGGTGATACTAACAACAGCGATGTCAGCTGTGACTTGAGCGATGGGGAAGACCAACTGGCTGGTAGTTACATGGAGTTACTAAAAACTAAAGCTATCTTGCCTGCTGCCACTGTGAGGTATGTAACAGCTCAGTGGGCTACTAATGAGAAGCAAAAGAATCTGAATGCAGGGCCAAGTGGTATACAAAGAGAGGAAGATATTTATCAGGTGGAATTAAAACTTTTACTAAAATCCAAATTCTGCAACATTGAGACTAAGGACATAAGACAGTTTGTACTAACCAATAATGAGAACTTAATAAGTAGGCAAGAGATGCTTCAGAGGTAATAAAATAGTGTAGAAAAAACAGGTGGAAAGCAAAAACAAGAAGAACATGCAGAGAAATTTAGATAATATCACAATTAATCAAAATTATCAAAATAATCTGAACTAGGATAAACTGGTAGGATGAGGTACTTGCTCATTGAGTTCTTGGCAGGTTTCTAAGAATTTGCAAAAAATTTTCTGGATTAAATACCTTTAACTATTAACCAAGCCTAGAGGATGAAATGCACATATGATAGTTAAGTGATGATCCCTCTGCCTTCTTGGACCGACTCACAGGGCTATTGATGTGATCAATTCTTTCCCATCTTTTTTTTTGCTTTTCTTGTAGCTGCTAATGAGTGACACCTCGTGACACCTAGTATAATGCCTCATCTTCT
This sequence comes from Galagoides demidoff, assembly GCA_963574575.1. Classification (NCBI taxonomy): domain Eukaryota; kingdom Metazoa; phylum Chordata; class Mammalia; order Primates; family Galagidae; genus Galagoides; species Galagoides demidoff. The sequence goes on along the minus strand of CAUYQV010049674.1, from coordinate 25,751 downwards.
GATAGGGATCATTAGAGCTCATCTGTTATCCAAGTGATCCCTGGTAATGGTTTCTGTGATGTGGCAACTTTACAACTTGGGTTAGTGTTAACCAAACACTAAGTAGGTGTTATTGTGAAGGAAATTTGCAGATATAATTAAAATCCCATGATCAGTTGACTGTACGTAAAGGAGATTAACCTGGATAATTTAGGTGGGCCTGATTCAATCAGGAGAAACACCTGTCCAGCACAGCTGATGCCTCTAAGAGAGAAAACCGCCCTGTGGACAGCAGCTGGTGAGTTCCATCCTGCTTGTGATCACCTGCTCTGTGGATTTCAGCCTTGCCTACCCGGGCCCCACAATCACAGAAACCCATTTCGTGCAGTAGATCTCTTAATACATGTACTCCTGTTGGTTCTGATTCTCAGGTTGAATCCTGACAGATACATCACACTGAATTCTGCAGCCTTCTTGAGTAGATTAAAGACATGCTGCTAGTTTGGCATGCGGACTAACAGGTGAGACTGGATGTGTGCCACTTTCCACTTCAGACGGAGATAAAATCAAAGCTTGTGTACCTCCTTTGTTTTTCTTTCTTCAGTGGCACACTTAGAGGCGGCAAGTTAAGATAATAAAAGCCACAAGACAAAGCATCCTGTACCCCTGAGTATGGTAGGAAAGAAAGTGTCACTTGGACTGACACTTAATAGAAGGGAGAAACAAACCTTCTTTCCTTTAAATTTCAGATGTGTTCACCTCATACTGTGGGATTTATTTACCAGCTTGGTGTAGCCTATCTTATCCCATTTAATAGATATGGTCTTGACTTTCTTTCAGTAATATGTCTATTTATTGTCTACATACTTAGAGGGTCCTCAGAAACTCACTGGGCACATTTTTATCTTAAGTTATGACAAAGTAGCACCATCACAGGATGGTCAGAAGCTCCATTTTCACAAGTTAAAAACAAGACAAAAGCATGAAAAGTAATCAGTCAAAAACATGAGCTGTAAGCACTGTGTTGACTGTACCTATTAACAGGATTTTCATTACTTTGTAAATTGATTTTATTGTTGTTTTTTCTTAGCTCCATTGCAGCCCACTCTTATTACAATCCACAGAGGATCCTGTGACCAGAAAAGCCAAAGATATACATGTCACTGTTCCACCGGATGAAGGAGGAAGAAGAAGAAGAAACACTCTGTTAATAATGTCCAGGAATAGGCATGGCAGCTCCCACTTGTAATTCTAGCACTCTGGGAGGCCCAGGCAGGAGGATCTCCTGAGCTTGGGAGTTCAAGACCAATCTGAGCAAAGTCAGACTTAGTCTTTATTAAAATTAGAAAAAACTAGCCTCACGTTGTAGCTGGTGCCTATAGTCCCAGGTATACAGAAGACTGAAACAAGGGGATCACTTGACCCCAGAAGTTTTAGGTTGCTGTGAGCTATGATGCCATTGCACTCTACCAATGGCAACAGAGTAAGAGTCCATCTCAAAAAATAAAATAAAATAAAAAATAAAAATAGTGTGATTTTTGGTCTTCTGGATATATACCTAGTAGAGGAATTGTAGGATCAAATGGCAGGTCTATTTTTAGTTATGGGGAAAGTAGGGGAAGGGAGGAGGGAGGATGGGTGGAGGGAGGGTAATCCGTTGAACCACACCTATGGTGTATCGTACAAGGGTACATATGAAATTTACTAGGTGTAGAATACAAATGTCTTAACACAACAACTAAGAAAATGCCATGAAGGCCATGTTAACCAGTTTGATTAAAATATTTCAAATTGTATATAAAACCAGCACATTGTACCCCATGACTGCATTAATGTACATAGCTATGATTTAATTTTAAAAAATCCTGAAATCAAGAAAATGAAAAAAATAAAAAAATAAAAATAATGTACAGGTATGACAAAAGAACCCCAAACAGTGAAGGTCTGGTTGGTCTCCCAAATAATTTTTTTACCTCTTCAGTCTCAGTGAGTCCTTGTCTGTGAAGTTGAGTTTCTTCTCAGTTGAATTCAGGACAGCCACTTCGACTTGTCTGCATCCGAACTGCAGGTTACAGATAGTCTTCTCTTCATTCAGGATATAATTTATTAAATTGCTCTCCTTACTACATTTAAACAAAAGAGTACAAAATGGCTCTGAGAATTTTTTTTTTAATTTAAAACAATATTATTCATATACAATTTAAGATGAAATATATATTAAAAAATACGTTTATACACACCCATATCCAGGGAAGTGGGTAAGAACACTAAAATTTCACACTGATGGAATAATAAATGCTTTTAAATTTTTTTCTGTCCTTTTTTTCTTTCTTACCCTAAAGTTAATATGTACTCATTTAAATCAGGGAAATACTTTATAATATAATCAATCAACAAACCAAATATGAACTACAAAGACAGGCTTTGCAAAAGATGACGGTGGCATCCCAGCGCGGGCCCTGTCTTTCATCCAGCACTCACTTTTCCCACACTTTCCATCTACATGTCACAAGCATTTAGGTTATTAATAAGCATCTTTTCCACAGAATTATCAAAAGTAGTTTTTAATGAACATCTAATCTTTCCCTAGCAACTAAATTATTACTCTATGCAGTGGAATCTAAATTTGAATGCACAGTTCTCATTTAAACAAATGTCTACTCAGGTTCTTTAGTGGATTTTATTTTTAAAACAAATAGATAGGACTAAGTTATAATTAACATCATCAAATGCTTTTTATGTTAAAGGATGCTACTAAATGTATAAGGATGCTTGAAACACTTTATATCCAGGCAATGTGAGCATTATTTCTACCTCCAAAGTTTGTCAACACTGTCGACTCACATGCTTTCTTTTTTTGCTAAGCAAAAGTCAACAACATCTAATCTGTAGCCAACTGATGATGAGTTTGATTTGCAGAGACGAGTTATTATCATCACCGTTATCACATTTATCTCATTGCCATATCTTTTGTTATTTTTGGTAACATTCTTTCTCAATTTTATTTTATTAATTTTAATTATGTTATGGGTATTCTGTCTAACTGCACACATATGTTAGTCCATCCCCTTTGCTGTACTTGTCAATAGTTTGTCCTGGATTTTCTCTATTTTATAATCTTCAGGTACGAAATTGATAAATGTCTCCTCGTGAACTGGCAAAAATAGACACATACACACATCTGGACACACATTCAAGTCCATTTTAGAGACCAGTTGACAAAGTTTAATGCAGTCTGTGACTTGTAAAGACTTAGAAGTGTCTCAAAGGAGTAGGGCGCCAGTCCCATATACCAGAGGTGACAGGTTCAAACCAGCCCCAGCCAAAAAAAAAAAAAAAACACTTAGAAGTGTTCGGTCTGAGGGGCAAAAGGATATAAAAGTATTTTTGGTCTATTTGAAATTTTAAAGTCCCTGATATTTGAAAGGAAAAGAAACCTCTTGACAATTACTGTCTGAACTGTTTTCTCTGACTTCTGCCTAAATTTGGTGACTCTTTCCTTTTTTTTCCTTTAACCCTTAATTATACAGCAACCTCAAAATACTAAAATGTTACTTTTTCTATGCCAAGGTATCAGTCTAAGGACCAAATATAGCTCTGGTTTAACCTGGTTTGCCAAAAGGTTTCAGAATGGTTTTGAGGTGTTTTGTAGACTACCTTTTGAGTTTGTTTGTTTTAGGGGAAAAGAACTCTTTAATGTTGTTCAAAGGATAAGCCAACGAGAACAATCATACCTTTTTCTTAATGAGCAGAAGGATCAAGGGTCTCCGCAGGCGGTGGTGAGTACCAGAGCAGCCGAGGTAAGGGCAGGGCTGCCTCCTTCTAAGGGGTCATTGTGGGTTTGCAGTAGAAGTCCAGGAAAATAAAAGCTTTCTGTATCGTAATAAATGTTGCCATGTCATCTCCACCATAAACATGTGTACAGCCTGCCCGCCAGAGAAAAACTACAGGATTAACGGCTTCGGGTGTCTATCTATTCACCTAGCTCCCAAAATTCTGACCACAGCACCCACACCTCCATAAGCGGTTTTTGAAACTGGGAAGCCACATGTATTTCCAACCTTATATACAATGTTTGTACAGAGATACAGCATAAACAGCCCCGTGACATGTCCAATGAACACTTTCCCAAAATACCAATCGGCTATTTGCTGTTCTAAGACCTGTTTAGCAAGAGAGATAAATATAAAAACACAAATAAACACACAAATAAAACACAGAATGTAGCTTCTCAGCTTTGGAGAAGACAGGAGTCATGTCCACCGTGTGTGGTTCAATGAATGTAGTCCACACGTTTAACTTCTGAAAGAATTATCGAGTCATGGAATAAAGAAGCTTCTTCCCTTTAATTTTTTGGTCCCATGAAACTGAGAGTTAATGCTGGCATTATTAATGATCATGGGGGAAAATGAAAAGTTTTATACGATAGAGGAATTAAATAATAATGATAAGAGCCAGCCTATGAAGCAACTCATTTTGGCTTGAAGAGAATCTCTCCTATCCTGGGTTTCACAGAATAAAAGAGGGGCTGTTCCAGATGCCAAGGTCAGCAGAGATATACATACCACGCAGTCTGCTTGTTCGTCTTGAAATATGTTCAAAATGTACAAAGAAAAAAGTAAGATTCATTATCATTAATTAGCCAGCATGTAATAAAACCCAATGACAATTTTTTACAGTTCTGCATCAACCCTCTACACCACAGCTGAGTGTTTTTCTTCTTCCTTAAGTGCCACAGCTGTTTCTGATCCTCTCACTATTGTTCTAATTTAAAGACCAAGAAGTTTGTTTTTGTTTGACACTGCATTAGATTTTCAAACTATTTGCTAGAAACGGCACTCTAATTTCTGCTGTTACATGTTCTCCTATTTGAGAGGCAATAAAAAAAAAAATCAACCTTTTCCTGGTGCTGTAATTCTGAAATAGTACCAAAAGAAGTATTCCGATAAGAAGGCTACAGTCAAAATCATTCAACCATGGCCCTGGAGAACTGGGCACCTTTTGGCCAGGACTGGGTTTGAATCCGCCACCTCTGGTGTGTGGGGCCAGCACCCTACCCTTTTGAGCCACAGGCGCTGCCCCACAAACTGGGTACTTTTATGGTTCCTGTTTCTTCCTAATCAAGAAGCGCTTAGTTGTACCAGATCCACTGGCTTTATGAAAATGGTAAATTAAATATCAAAACATGTCATAAAATATTTTATGATACAGGATATAAGGATATTTAGGATATAAGGAATGTTTATATTTGTGTATTTGATACACAGTATAGAGATCTCAAGGACTCGGGAAAGTGCAGTGAAAACATGCAAAAAAAACTGGTTATGTCTTCTTTATTTTTTGGCAGCTTTTGTCTTCTGGTTTAAAAGAAAGCAGCTAGTTAGTGAATCTAGTGACAACACTAACTTTCTTCATCTATTAGGTTATGAAGTATGAAATGTCTAATTTCTTTAAGTACTCAGTTTGACAGTTGGTATCTCTGAGATTTCACTTTGACACTTCTTACTTTCTTTTGTTTTTTATTCTGAAGGCACATCCCTACTCTTTCAAATGTACATTCTTTTGAATGCTTTTTTAGAGCAATGTTTGTGAAACCATGGATAAGTCCAAAATTTTTCTGCATGTGAGTTCCATCATAAAGACAGTGCCAGGCAGACATCTTGAAATATCAGTGAAATGTTAGGGAAGGACGTGACTGATGAATGCACAGGACCCCGTTAGTCTGAGAAGTTCCACTATGGTGATGTTCATCTTGAAATTGAGCCACATGGGCAACCTGAGACTAAGGTGGATCATGATGAACTGAAAACTGTAGTGGAGGTGAATTCACCTCAACCTATGTGGAAATTAGCAGCGAGTATTACTATTCCAACAATAGTGGACCATTTGCAATAAACCAGCAAGGTAATGAAGCTGGACAAACAGGTTGTGTGAATTAAATGAGAGTCAGAAGAGAAATCGTCTTGAAGTTTGCTTCTCTGTCTGTCACAACATAAAGGCGGACCATTTCTACTCCATATTGTTACATGTGATGAAAGATGGATTCTTTTTGACAATTGCAAGTATTCAGCACAAGGGTCAAATAACGATGAAATACTGAAATACAGCCTCAAACCAAATATCTATCCAACACAGCTGATGGGGTGTGTGTGGTAGTCCAGCTCTGGGCTGATCCACAAGAGCCCTATGAAATCTGGTTAATCTAGTCCAGCAGATGCCTAACCATACCCAGCTGGACACCATGATGAGGATGCTTGCGATTAAGCAACTGAGTTGGTCAACAGAGATAGGCCAGTCCTCATGAATGACACGCTTAACCACAGGAGCACAAACAACAGTGCTCAAACGCCAGAAGCCGGACTTGGAAACTCTGTCATCCACCCTGTTCACCAGACCTTGCACCAACTAACTACCTCTTCTTCCAGGCTTTGGAGCCCTTCTTGAAAGGAAAAATATTCAATTCTCAACAAGCTCTGGAAAACGCCTTTCACAATTTCTTTACCAGTCACTCACTAAAGCTTCTTTCCTGCTGGCATAAACAAGCTACTGTTAAGCTGGCAAAACTGTGTTGATAGTATAGACATCTACTTGGACTAATTGTACTGCTTCATGTTTAAAATATCAGAAAACAAATTTTTGATTCAAAAATCAAACATTTCTTATGAAATGAGTTAATATTAACTGTGCCCTCTCGTGAATTATTTTCCTGATGGAACAATAACAAAACTCATTGTCTGTATTCTAATTATTACCAAATAAATTTTAACATCATCAGTTTCCAATCTTTATTTCTGATAATGTCATTTCAGTACCAGTTCTTGAAGAACCTATTTGAATTAGTTACAAGTGTACTACTGGATTCTCTTTTCGAAGTATTTTATAGAATTATGCATATTATATACATATACAATGTATATAAAAATCTTGTTCATGTATGTGTTTAAACATATAAACTAGAAGTTCATTATCCAGATCAAGAAGAAGGCTGATTAGATTTAAATCCTGACCCTGCAACCTATTAGCTGTTTATTAACCTTGGGAAACATATCAACCTCCCTGGGCCTCAATCTATTCCCTTATGAAATGGAGGTAAGTAAAGTTTCTATTCTATCAAATTATTATAAGGATTTTTTGAAATAATAAATAAAAAACACTCAGAACAGTACCTGGCATGCTTTGAGAATCAATCATTGTTAGTGTTTTATTTTTATTATCATCACTATTATTTCCATCATTAAATTTCCTACCACCACAAGACTTTTACAAATTGCCAATCATGACACTTCTTAAAATATTTCAGGAATATGGAATCCAAAAACATCTTTAAAGTGATGGGAGATTCTTGCACATGGCAGATTTCCATTCTCATAACCATTATTAATATTCCATATGTGGATTAAGCCATACTCTTCCATGACAAAAGGAATAACTTCAAATTTAAAAAAAAAACCTTAATATAAACTTTGCACTGCATGAATAAAAATTACATTTATGGATCAAAGTCACTTCTATTTGGAAACCTAAAAAATTAAAATCATGTCTTATAATTTCTATGAATTACCTAAACAAATAAAATATTAGTTGGAAATGTCAATTTGGTAGTTTGGACTGGCTGCTGTAAGATCTGCTCAGCTGTGTGTGTGTGTGTGTGTGTGTGTGTGCATGTGTGTGTGCGCGCGAAAATACAGCCAATCTTGGGCAAAAGAAATAAATCACGTTTGGGCTTTTAACATAACCTGTTGATTAACTACTAGCAATCTGTCATGTTCTGGGTCACATTACTACAGAAACCAGAGTGTCACCTCCCGGAGTGCCCCTCTGAGAACCTCAAGTTCATGGGAATGAGCAGTCAAAAGGACCTCTGAACTCTTTCCCACAGCCAAATGACAGCTGTGATTCTTTGGCCTCAGCTTGCCTTCGTAGTTGATTCGGCACGAAATTTATTGTACTTCCTCCAGTGTATCCCATGCTGGCTCTGGACATTTATTACTCTTGCCAATTATTGATGGATATATGTTCTTCCTATCATCCAGTTTGATCAAAATTCCAACCTCTAAGATAGGAGGCACAACCCACAGCTCAGGAATGAGGTAGGAGTGAGTGTGCACGCTGCCAAAGTTTGTTCCTGGCCTTTTGAGTGCAACCTTAAGCAGACTTTAATACTGTTTTACAAAAGCCATGTCGAGGTATCATTTTATCAGCAAATGTCTCACATCAGAATAAGAGGCAGGGGGAAAGAAAAGACACCATGGGAACAGATGAAGAGTTCAAATGCTTTGGGATAATGTTGAGTTTAAATCTTTTCAAGCTTCTGTGATTTCTGAACAGTTGAACCTTGGGCAAAGTTCCCAATCTCCTTGAGCCTCAGTGTTCTTATCTGCAAAATGGAAATAATAACGTACAACTGGCCATGCTGTGGTGAACTTCAAATGAGACAAGAGATATTAAACATTTGATGCAAAAAGAATATAAAGGTTATTAGTTCTTATTGATATGATTAATGGGCTTTGAAGTCACATGTACTGAGTTTGATCTTTGTTGGGTTTTGAATTATTGGATTACCTCTTGAATACTTGAAGCTTAACAAGTTCAAGCTTGTACGTGGGATACAACTGGATGACACAGGATGTGGAAGGCAAAAGGGAGGCACTGACTTCATCTTAAGAGCAATAAGACGTGTATTTGGAAGGGATACAGTCTTATTTGTCTTTAAAAGAATTTAAATAGGAAAACTGCAAGAGAAAAAATACAAGAATATTCGTCAGGAAGCTTCTTTTGGTCCAGAAGAGAAGTGCCAGGAGCTTAGATCAGGGCTTTAGTGATGGAGATGAAAAGAGCCAGTCACGTTTAAATAGACTTTGCGAGTAGATTGACAAGGGCCTGCTGATGCATTGATGAGTGTCGAAGGAAATACAAGAATCAAAGATGGAAAATGGTGATGCCATTTGCTGAGATGAGAAAAAGAGAAGATTTTTTTAAATGAGGTGTTGGCTGGAGAATGAGGAATTCTCTTTGGGACACCTTATGTTATGAGGCCACTGACACGCACAGGAGCTGCCAGGACAGCTCACATAGATCTCAAGTTATCACACTGGCATCTGAAAAACCCGACTTAATTTAGCCAAAAATTCCCTGCATTTACCTGATATAAAGATAACAAGCCCCTTATTCCCAATATCCCCTAAATTACAGTGCCAAACTTCATAGATAATAGATCTTTTATAGGAAGTTGTTGGAGGAAAACATTTGTCTAATATCTATCAAAGGAAACTGTGGCTGACTGATGTTTCTCTATAAAAGCAAATACCCAGAGATGTCTTTATAACTTAGCTAGGCCCTGGAATTGCAGATCAGTGAAGCAATGTGTGAGACACTGGAGATTTGAGTTAAGAAAAGATCAGTCACACATCTTAAGCCTCAGAGGATATTATTCACTGTTTATGTGGAAGAAATTTTTGAAAATGGCACCCAAGTTAGCCAAGTAGGGCGAAACCAATCAACATCCAGTGTAAAAGACAAACTTCTTCTTGAGCAATTTCCTTGGAAGCTGTAACACGTGCAGTCAACTCTCGGTGATGGAATTAGGAAATCGGTGTCTCTAAACATGTCTGGTGGACGCTAGCTTTAACTCCCTCTACCTTACAATTACAAAACAACCAATAATTCACCATCCATGACTTAGGTAGCTTTTTTTGCTTGTTGCTATCACTCTTTTCCTCAAATGAATGTGCTAATAAAATGTGAAATGTTAATAAAAATTGAAACCAAGATAGAAGAAAGTACAACAGTGTGACAGCACAGTCCAAACAGTCCCTCTGTCAGGATAAACAGCTTTACAAATACTCAGAATCAGCTGGTTGTATCTTCAGAACCTTTCTATGATTATTTTTGGGCATTTTTTAATATAGGGTCACTTCTCATAGAATGTTAGACTGTATCTTGACTATCACCAGGCTCTCTTCAGAGGATAATAACTTCACAATAATGGGGTCCGTGCTCATGTGGGCACGGAAGTGAAAAAGGGGGGAGGGTAAGAAGGGGGGAGGAAGGGGGGAAGGGGCAGCAGGAGAGGGAGGAAAGCCATTTGGAAACACATCTAGATATTTAAATCCAGGGTGAATCTTAGCAGTGGCTCTTCGGGACCTGGTGATCCCTGAGGTTGGCATCGCCACTCCTCGTCTGAGGCTTCCCCGCCGGGCGGCTGAGCTCTGTCCCGCGGCTGAGCCAGCAGAGCCACGCACCCGGGTCGCTCCATCTGGGCTGCTACTCAGAGAGCAGGTTTCCGAGCAGGTTCTCACAACACCACGCCATCGGGACAGGAGCTCCCCCTCCAAACACAGACACGTTCTCACTGCCACACATGTTTAAGTAAAAAGAGAACGTGCTCCAGGGGGAAGTATCGTCTTTTTGGTCCCTTCCTTTTGCTTTCTTTTCTTGCAAAAGCACACCTCGTCTGGTGTTTTGACTTACAGAAAAATGGGAAACAAAGATTAAATTTGTAACTGCTAATTGTGTAAAAGCAGGGATTTTCAAAGAAAGTGAAAGTTTCTTTTGTTAGCCTGGAAAAACTTCTGAAGAGAAAGTCTCAACCTTTTTCCTTAGAATCTTCCTTCCTTGGAAAACAGATTTGGACACAATTCATCAAAATAGGTCTGTCAGTCTCCAAAATATGTGCATCTACTATGTATCGATTTTTTTAAGTTAAGAATTACAAATCTTACCCCCAAAATCCAGCTATCTAATGCTATTTTTTTCAATTCTCTATAGGATCATTTTTGGCGGCACGCCGTGGCTATGTTTTGCTATACGCTTGGACGTGAACAGTGTTCGCGATGTGCAAACATGTCCCCATAAAACAGCAGATTTTTATTTCAGCCAAAGACATTGATTTCAAATAATTATTGCCTGAATTGATGCAATTAATATTTTTAAAATAAGGCTTGCATTTCTCCTAGGCCAAGGAAAAGAGAGTAGAGTATAAGGCTATAAGTTAAAAACATTTGCTTGATGATTAAGTCTTGCCTGAAACCACAGTTTAAAGCCTCATCTCAGATTTTTCCAAATCTTACTCACCGTAGCTCCTTAAGTCTGGCAACCCAATCATAAAGAATTAAGGAGCTTCCTGCCCCAGAGTATTATTCCTAACAAATCTTTGAAGAAGAATTATCTATTTAGGGAGAGCATGTATTGAACAGAGGCCCAGCACCCACCCAGCATTTTGCTGTGCCCTTTGGTGTTAACAGTTTGCACTGAAGAGCTTTGTGTTCTAAGAGCATTACTAATTTCACCCACTCCGCAGAGTGAGAGGAAAACGTGTTGCCCAATCCACTCTGAAATAACCCCAAAGAGCACAGCTACGGATGTTCTTATTGGGAGTAACTAACTTTATTTCATGAAAAGTATTCAACATATGCATTTATTTTGACCTTTGTAAGAAGGAGAAAACAAAGTGAAGTCTGCAAGGGGGTGTTTATTTTTTAAAGCTACAGGAGTAAGAAGTTGGTCAGTTTCCATTCACTGAGAAATGCCAGAGTGACCTACATCAAACTTCACAATGGGCAGCCGCCCGTGATGAAGAACGAGCTGCAAAATGCTCGTGCTGGGGAGTAACAACTGTCAGCGGAATTGCGGGATACAACGTTCCTCATCTCAGCGTCCACGGCCCGAATGCTTCCTCTGCTGGGCTTGCCCTTCGGGAAATCAGTTCTCTGTAACTTGCATTTTCCTTCTCAGCCAAGTAAACTGAGGGTGTGATTACATTACCATTTAATCCGACATAATTGTAGCAATATGTACAGTGGGGCCAAGTCAGCAAAATAGAACCCTGTCCAGGGAGGAGAAAACCTTCTAGAATCTGGGCATTACAGCCCTGGGCGAAAATAAGCCTCCACTTCTCAGGATGGGGTGAAATCACTTCCACCAAAGGCTGGAACTGAGGACAATCTGTGCTTCCTTCACTTATGAGATGACAACTTACGTGAATCATTGTGGGAAAATGCTGAGCAGACCCCTGAATACATGCGAACTGCGCGGCAGCATCAGTGAAGAAGCTGAGGGACACGGCAACCCTGGAACTGAGAAATGTTGCTTCCAACAAGTCTGTCTCTCAAGTGGTCAAAATGTGTGTTCGCTTCTTGCTCTCTCTGTCTGCTTTATGCCCGCAGAGTGACCGGCAAGTCGCTCTCCTTCGGTTGTGACTATTCTTACACCTGGAAACACAGTTGAGAGGCTCAATTTAAGGTCAGAAGACAACTTGTTCAACAGGTTAAAAAAAATTAAAAACTCCTCAATTCCCAGTAAATATCACGTGGCAGATGAGTCAAGTTCAAGTGAAAGTTTACTAGGAGCTTACCGTACATTGTCTGTCTCACTAACCAACTCCATTTGGCCCTTTTTCTTTCTTTCAAGGTCCCTCCGGGCAGGCTACACAATACAGTCAGCTTCCACCTTTGCAAATAGCTTAAAATCAAAATGCACATTTGTAAATCAGCATTTGAACTCAGAATGTGTTTTATCATGTGGAAAAAATATTATGTGTGGGGGTCAGATTTTTAAACTATCCAAGGGTAGTTAATTTCATTTTGATGTATATACAATTGTGGGTATTTATATTTGCAAAGAAACTGTAGAATTCAATATTCTTAAAATACCAATAATTACACCAACAGAAAAACATTTTAACTGTTGCTTTGGTTTTTCAAAGTAGAAATCTGAAAATAAAAATGATTTTAAAATACCAGATTTGAGTATTGGCTAAAGATTTATCTCTATGCAAAAAGGATCTAAAACATAAGGGTAATATTTTAGAACTCTTTTTTCTGGAATGGCCATCAGAGCTGTCCTGTATGAAATCCAACAATTAACTTAAGAAACTCACCCTAAAAAAAGGTGCTTTCTGTAGGGGACCCCAATATCCAGCTGACATCTGAGCAAGATGATCTGCAGCTGAGGGGTGGATCCTTGAGCCATTCTTCTGCAGGAGCTCCTTTCAGCCAGTAGTCATTGTTAATTACTCCCCTTACCTGTATTATTCTGTCTCAATAAAAGGCTGGTGCAGGGCTTGCTCAGGGCTACCCTGCAAGTAAGGGCTAACCAGTCTCCCACAAGCTTGTACTTGTAATCCGCCTCTCTCCTGGTTCCTTCCTGGGTAACCAAGACTAGAGCCATAGGAGCCCGTCAGGTCGGGACAGCTAGGCACTGGCTTGGTGCATAGCATCCCAAGGGGAGTACTCCGAAGGTGATGGTAGTGATATTCAGCAATGAGTCAATGAGTACTTTCTCAAGGATGAGTTTGCAAACTTAATTGTCAGGGCTAGTACTAGGTTTAAAAGATATTTATAGCACATGAGAGAAAATATGTTGTCAACAGGTTTCTCCACTTTGCTGTTTACTCCAATAGCCCATTTCCACAGAAGACATAGGAATTTGGCAGAACATTGCATCACAACTCTCTTCAGCTCATAGTCATCCTCCAGCTTCTGATTAAGATTGGAGTAAAATCTGAGCCAGAATCACTCTTTCTAGATGCCCCAGTCACCACTGCACTGAACTCGCCCAGCCTGGCTCTCTGAAGACCCCTTCACCTGAGCCACATTGGCTAAGGCTGTCCCCGTCTGAGCACCATGTACTAATTTCTTCTGCCTGAAGGGCTCGTCCCCTGACTGTCACGTGGTCAGCTTCTTAACACAACCCTGACCTTCTTTCTACTTTTTATCATCATGTCATTATTTTACATTATTTATCACTATCTGAAATCGCGCTGTTTATCTGTTTCTCTTGATTGCCTCCCTCCCAAGTAGAATATCAACTTGATGAGGGTAGAAACCCTGAGCCTCGGTCCTGGCACTTAGTAAACAGTAAATGTGTGTTATTAGAATGAATAGCCAGAGGTGCTGGTGTTTGTAATCATTATGCTACTGCTGAACATTATTAAATCATTTTGTGTCCTCTAGAAAGAAAATCTCACCCGTTCAACTGAAATGCTAAGTTCAAAAGGTGAAAGTTCAAGTTAAGCTGAAGACAAAGTTCGAAAGCATTTTAAGCCAATTTTTTCAAAAATGAACTGAAAGGGGAGGTTAAAGAGGTTGGTTTTTTAACCTACCAAAGAAAAACCTAAGAGATTAGTTAATTATTGTCTTCACATACAGTATTGTCATATAGAAAATGTTTTTACCATGAAAATGTCAAGCTTTTATCTGCCCATGAAAGAGAACGAAAAGAAAACATTTAAATTCAAGCTGGAGATAATTAGGTGAACCTAAGACCCTCCTGGCCTCAATGGAATGGGCTACTAAAAGAGACTTGGAATGTATGGGGCCAAAATTCTGACAGGGGAGAGTTGGAAACATCTATTTTAAACATGTGATCAACATACGCATGAAAGGTGAACATAATAGGGATTTCCAGACGGCCTTATTTGGGTAAGGAATGTGGTTAGCAAAATAAAGTTAACACAAAATGATAGCCGTGTGGATAAAGTAGCTCAAATTAATACAACTGGAATAAACAAATGTTTTACACTATTATAGTCCCCACATCCAACTAATATTCTCTATGTACCTGTCTAAATAAGATCTGAGTTGAATAAGCGTTTCCAAGTGGCAAACAGGTGCATCACAAGTCTATCATAGCTGATTCCTCTTTCTCCCTCCTCCCTTCTCACTTGGTTTACTCAGCAGATCCCAACAGAAGAATGGGATTACTAAAAAAAAAGTTCAGTCAAACTTAAAACCAACCAATCGGTGGTGTAAGAAATGTTGCTCCTGGCTCCTCAGTGAAACCAGACAGACTGTTGTTCTACTCCATCATTGGCTAAAAGACTATCACAATAACTAACAGTTACTGAGCATTTATGACTGGCCAAGAACTTTCCAAAGGACGTACATGTATTAATGCACTTAAATCTTACAACTGGTTGAGGAAACTGAGACTCTGAAAAGTGAAAATCATTTGTTCAAGTTTTATTTTTTTTTCCTTTGTTCAAGTTGACACAGTACACAGCAGACCCCTCTCCAACCACTCTGGTCGTCTTCTGCACTGGTCCTCCAGAGTGAGCCAGAACGGACTACAAGTAGAATAATTCGTTACACACAGGTAGCCTTTTCACTTATGAGACAGCGTTAGCCTCTTCCTGGGTCCCACGAGAAAATGATTATTCTTTTTTTCCCCATAGTCGTTCCCTTGAGAATCTCTTTCTATTTAATATTATACAGCACTGGCCACCAGCCAATAAGTATTTTTAAGATAATCCACTGAAATATTGGACAGGCATGCCAGACACAGAGCAGTTATAAAAGTGTGAGCTAAAAAATGCCCACAGTGTCCAGCTCCATTTCAGCATCCCCAGCTGTGTGCCCTTCAAGATGCCCACCTGGCATCACGGTCAAATGAAGACTTCCCTCGTGAATACACAGGGACTAAAGAACGTTGTTATTCTTGTATAAAGACATAAATGCCACCTAGATGGGGTTTCCTGGGGACAATACTGTAAGATATAACAATGTTCTTAAATGTACTTGGTTGCCCTACTGATTATTCTAAAGAATTCACAAAGGCCATAATCATGAATGTGCTGAAAGGTTAGCTAAAAGGTTATTGATGGCAATGTTGTTATTAGTGTTTAAAAAAAAAGTGAAAACAAACTACAAAGTCCCATATAGTGGATTAAATTTTTCATATACATCAATGGAAGGACACAAACATAATTTTAGAGAATTGTCAATTTCATAAAAGAGCATGTGCTATATAGTATTAAGAAAAGACTAATAAATAAGCCATGTGCATATTCTGGGCTCATTTTTGCATAATAATGTTGAAAAGCTTATAAGCATGTATGGAATAGGAAAAGGACTGCACCCAGAGTGATCGCTGCATGTTGAGATTTCATATCAATTATTTTCTTGCTTGCATGTGTTTTCTACTAATTACATGCATGACTTACATTACAATAAAAAAGAAATAAAAAATAGAACAGGCCACTGTAGTGTCCCCACAAAACATTCTAAGCTCCTCTGGGTTCTAACAGGATTACTATTTGGTTCACATGAGTTTAATGAAAATGTATACTTAGGGATTTAGCACTCATTCAGAAATAGAAAGATAGGAGTTTAAAACTATGGAAACTTCTCCTTTTCACTCTTCATGGAATTTTGAAAGAAAATGCAACATTCACTGTTTACTGATACAGCAAACTTCTGAGCAGCACTTACACAGCAGTGAAGGGGCGGAGGCAGATAACCAAGGTGACCAGGAGGACAAGGCTGAATACATGCTAGTCCCTTGGAAAACAGCCAGAAATTAATTGAAAATAAAAAATAATGAAGGGACCAGTCATGCAGAATATCAAAATATTTCAGAAATTAATCCTTTTATATATGGTTATTCAGTAACCAGTGCAGTAAAGTGCCACTCAAACCAGCTGTCAATGTTGAACTCTTCATTAAATGATGTTCAGATAATTGATCATATGGAAAAAAAATAAAAGGAAAAGATTTCTACCTCACATTATTTACAAAAAAAAAGAGTATATTTGACTTGGAGTAAAGATCAGCATGTTTAAAAACCAACTATTAAAAAATTAGAATAAAGTAGTGAACAATATACATTATTTCATTATTTTATTATAGCTATTTTAATAGAATGGAAAGGACTTTTGAAGACATATATAAAATCTCCAAAAAAATCAGTGATAGCTTAAAAAATAAAATATCTAAACTTTCTAGGATGCGAAATACACATTCAACAAATAATATGGAAAAATGACATCTTGGGGAAAAATATTTGCACTGTTTGAGCAGAAAACCAGCTGATATGCGTAGCACATAGCTAAACTCTCACAAATCAGTTAAGAAAAAGGAGCAAGAACCCATAGGAAAAAATCTAAAAAGTAATTCAAATAGCTAATACGTAAATGAAAAAGTTACTAAACATCACTAGTAAGTCAAGGGAGTGAAGATTAATTAACAATATGACACCATTTCCCCCCAGTGAATTAACAAAGTTTCTTTTAATATGAAAATATTGAGAGGTGGCAATGCTGTGCCAAAATAGAAATTTTCATACGTTGGGTTATTAAATTGTAATTTGAGACTTTTTTGAGACTCAGAATATTACCTATCAAAATTTTAACTGCACTTGTAGGAATATACCCTCCAGGAAACCTCAGTTACTAAACTTGACTATGCTGACAGGATTGCCCCTAGTAGTGAAACTAATTGTTAGTTCACAGGGGAGTGGCACAGAGAGTACATGTCCCACACACACACACACACATCCACAGCTAATCCTGTGTTATACTAACATATACATGCACATTAATAAATGCAAATTCAACGGACATTAAGAAATACAAATATAAAATATGTAATCATAACTATGATCTCTCTATTGCGGGAGGGAAGAAGAATGGGACAAACCCACTGCTGAATAGCAATGAGCAGCTCCGCAGCAAAGTGCATTACTCTATCTTTTGACATGCAAAGAAAAACTCAGTTCTCAGTTTCAGAGAAGAAACTGGAAGAAACAACTTGTTTTATACAATAAAATCAGAGGATTTTTTTTTTCCCTCCTGAGAGTAAAATTGTTCTCTTGGGAGAGAGAAATGGGAGGAGCAGAGCAGCATTCTGAAAGGACGCTCAGAAACCATAACAAGGAATTTCATCTTCCACTGCTTGTGTTCCTGTGGCGTCAAACACTCCATCTTCTCAAACTTTTAAATAATCTGCTCTACACACCAAAACCACGCACGCCTGTGTGTGAGCATTAGTGAGAGGAAGAGAACTAAAGAAAGGGGCTGAAACTTCATGCATTGGAATTGGAACAAAGGCAGAGATTAAAAAAAAAAAAAGATCTAGATGATACAGAGAAACAGGGAAAATATTTTTTAAAAAGCAAGGAAGCCAGAACCATGAGAATATAAGCCTCTTGGTAAGTAATTCACAGGAGCCTTGGAGGTGCTGTATTCTTACCAGAGGCCAATAGCAAGGGTTCAAGAAAATCTTTTCTAGGTCCATAAAAGCAGATATGTTCTAGATGGCATGCAAGTACCACCTTTATTGTAAAAATTTTTTAAAATGACAAAAGGAATATGTGCTAGGGTAAGATATCTGTAGAATAAAAAGAGAAAGCCTCTTTCCACCAGCTCCCCGTGCCAGTCCCATCCCAGTGACTGGCCCATCAGAGCTCTGGAGACGTGTGAGATCATCAGTATAGGAAGAAATTGTTACTCATACTATGGATGTTTTGTGGCTCTCCACAGACAGCCCCCCCCCTACTGGCTGGTTTGGTTATAAAACACTAAAAACCAGCATCTCCGTTATCTATATTTAAACAGGTAAAATGAATGTAACTGTGCAGAGCAATTGACCAAAGTTAGGAATTAGATTTTTTTAATCTATCCAGACTTATGGATCCGACTGAACCACAGAATGACAGCTGCATGTACACAGAAGTCGAGATCCGTGAGTAAATCATTGCTTTGTAGAAGGTGAAAGGAAGAACCGTCCATATGTTCAGAAACATGGGAATATTGAATTTGAAAACTAAGTAGAGAATCTGCTTCCTGTTTCTTAGAAAAATGTAGGACAAGTTCAAGTTTGACCAGGGACAGAATTTATCCAGAACCCACCATCACACCTGATGAAAGAGATCAGACAAAGGCATCATCTATAGCACAGGTGCAAACCCAGGGATAGAATTAAGAGGTACTTTGTTGCCATCACCACAGCAGGCGTTACTAACTGATCCCAGTACTATTTCACCAAGCATAACCAGAGAGAAATGCACATCCCTTCTTAGAGCAACAGTCCAGCAGCTACCCACAATAGATCAGAGTTAACCCATGAGATGAGAGATTTTTACCACCCATGTGAATGGACACAGATATGCAGAAACAACCTCTTTCCAGGCTATCTCTTCTCCAGAGCAGAATTCAGGATGTACACTCAGGCCAGAGTGTGGGTTTACATGTAACATTTGTAGCCTAAGTGATGAAACAGATTTCTATCAATCACTTTCTACCCTCAAGTGGTACAGGACAGAGGGGAAAATCCATAGCCTCAAAGCTTGAACCAGGAAAGAATCCACCACGATCTTTACATTTTAGCAAGAAAAAAGAAAAGAAAAAGCCTAGTCATGGTGTAAAATGCTGGCAGGAATGCAGAAGACCTTATTCCAGCTCTCAACATTCTCTTTATTGCTTCTCCCAGAAAAACTCAAGGCAGGGATTACCAGAGCCCCTGACAAACACGTCAGCCCACTTCACTCCTAATCTCGCAGAGAACAGAAATCTCGTGTCACACACTGGTCTGTGGAGGGGGCAGGCTTTCTGCTTACAGGATCAGAAGAGCAAAGAATTGCATTCTTTCCAGAGAAGGCTCTTGTAAAGTTTCTGCTGAATTGAGCTTTACATGCGGGTAGAAAACCAGTGTAAGGGATGTGGTTGCATTAATTATAAGATTTCAATTTGACAGTTTAATTAGGAGAAGGAGAGTTAGTGTAGGGCTTGCAGAATTCATGATGAATCACATACTCCAACAGACTTCATTTTCATATTTCAATTACACTCATTTCTAACTGATGAACAGCAACATAGCATTTTCTGTTTAATAAATGTGATATCTGTTGGAATTGATAACATTAGTTCAGTAATTACTGAGCCATTATTGTCTGGCTTTTAAAAAACATGGGAAGAAGCCTCAGTTATTGAAGTTTAGCATCAGCACAAAACTACGTTTAGGAATGTTTCTACCAAACATTCCTATTTGGAATCTTAAGGGAGAGTTATTTGACAGTGCATTAGCTCTCCCTTACAGATAGAAGGGTAACACTCAAATGCAGGTATTTTCCTGAGCCCGTGAGCTTGATCTTGACTTGATTTGATTCCCGGACACTGCACTGTAGTTGTGATGTTCCCTCCACATCCTTCTTCAGAATTAGGCCCCCAAATAGTTGGTAGCACTAAACAGGTTGAATGACATAATTTAATGCAAGATTCTGATCTTTGCTTAAAATAATTAGAATAAAATGTAACAAAAATGTATTTTCATCAATCTAAAGATAAATGTGGATCAAAGGGGGAACAAGCTTTAAGTGATTCAGTCTGTCAAAACATGCACAAACTTAGGAGCTGTTTCCCAGATTGCTTGCTTCAAGTGCTGGGAACCGAAGTTGTAAGCTGGATGTGCTCATAGATTGCAGTAGGGTCTTCTGTACGGGTTATGAACAAACAGAAGTTCATTAAATCAAATACAGATGTCAGCTTCCTCAGGGACTGAGAAGAAGATCACTCCCTACGATAAACACGACTGCATACATTGGAAATGAAGACACTTCTCTTGATTTAATTACTTCCAAATTTGTTCACCATAATCTTCTGATGAACAATATCTTGAGTTCTACCTACCTGAACTAAATGCTTACTCATATATTGAGAAAGTCTTGATGATAATTGGCTTACACAAAGCATATTTATGTTTGTGTGTCTAATATGTATATATTTGTATACGTATTACAAATATTTCGAGTCACAGAAGGTAGAGAAAAACAGACTTCAGCAACACAAAGTCACTTACTGTATATTAGAATTGCACATACAAAGGACTTGTGTTTTACAATTTAAAAAAAGTCCGACTTTTTTCCATTATTGGTAATTCACGTCCATTAATTTCTGGGAGACCTTTGTGAAACTGAATATTTTATTGATGGTTTCAGAATGTTAAGTAAGATAATGACCACGTAGGATTAACACAGTGCCTAGCACATTGTCCAGTGAATTTAGTTGTTGTGGTTATCATTAGCAGGCCTTAGATTCTTGTATAAAAATTAAAACAATACAGAAAAATAAAAGTATAAAAATTGCACGACTACAAAAGTAGAAGATCTGATATTCATTTCAAATTTTAGAAGAAAAATCGTAAAAAAGTGACATTCCTATCCCCAAATGGCACACCAGTAGGAAAATATGTAAATTTAGCATTCATAGGTCTTTACATGACACAAATGGAAGCTTAATAAGTAAGCAATGACTATTTTCAGGATTTAAGTTTGCTCTGCCCAGCCATGTGGTGGCATTATGCAGACGCAAACAGAAAAGAATCAGAGAAGAAAACAATTTACGAGCTGGAGACTTCTCCTTCCCCTTATTTTATAAAGAACTGAGGCCCAGAAAAGCAAACTGGTTTTGCATATTTATGACAGCTATTAATTATCAGAAAAGGCTGTACTCTACCATCCTGAGCCATCCACTTTAGCAACTGTTATGAAGGTCGTACCACACGGAGCCCTGGGGAATCCCAGGACAACTGCAGGGAGCCCATAAGGCCAAGTCTCATTTTCTAATAAACTTAAAATATCATTTGTTTATTCATTCTATTGATTTTTACACTTACGGCACGTAAAAAATGATGGGTAAAACTTTTAACAACTTTGAATGAGTGAAGACAGTGGCGCCAATCTGTACAAGAAGTCATTGTATTCTTTACCCCACATTCTTGCTATAAAGATTAAATAAATTAAAAAGCCAGCTTCATGACGTTTAAAACCTTGAGCATGCTTTCTGTTCTATGTAACAAAATGAGAAGCCCGCTTCATATATTGAAAAACAATAGCTGTCTCCAGGAAAATCACTTTGTGATAGTTCAAATTTTCTAGCCAATCTCCTTCATAAAATGCAATTTTTTTATTAGAAAGAACTCAATTAGATTCTAGACAGTGCTGAGAATCAGCCTAACTATAAGTTTTTGTTTGTTTAAAATTACATGAGTTTCCTATGAGAGGTAATGGAAATTATGTACCTTTTTTAAGAGAAATACCTTTCACAATAATATTCATCATTAAAAAAGAAAAGCATTATAACTTAACATGTACTGAGATATGGTTTATTTACCTGGAATAACAGTCCTTAAAGTCAGACATTTTATTGAAAATGACAACAGTAACCCTGTTACTTCAGGAAAAATACCTGGGCATTTTTTTTGTCCTGAGATAAAACTTAAACTTTCAAGCAGAAATTAGAATTTTTAAAATATACCTGCCATGGTGACAAGTTCTTAGTAGTTAGACAGTTTTCGGATAAATTGCTAATGATTTCAATGAATGTGATATAATGATACTATATAACAAAATTTGTCAGCCTTTGGTAGGTATTCATTAACTTAGTAAATGAGTATTTGTTAAATCATCTATATACATCTAATGTTATAAATCATGCATGGATGAAAGAAATTAAAAATGTAACATAGACCAATGTATTTTAATGTAATAGACCAGGAAAAGTCCTTGGCATGATTTCAGATTCTACCTTGCAAATAACATTTCAAAAATTATTACCCCTTGTTGAGTTTTGATGGAATATCAAAGAAGAATATCCTCCATAATTATCTGAAAATGCTATTAAAATATCCCTCCTTTCCTAACTATGTATGGATATGAGACTAGTTTTTCTCCTATTCTTAAAACAACAGGTAACAACAGATTGAATGCAGAGACAGGCATGAGAATCTGTTTTCTACTAACCTAGACTTTAAAGATATTTATAAATATGTAAAGTACTACTATCTTTTAATTAACTGTGTGTTAGGAAATATAGGTATATTTCAAAAAATGCCTGTTACATCATATTTATATAAAATAACTTTAATGTTATTTTTAAATGACTTAATAAACAGTTTTAAACTTTCTTAGGTTTAACTTCTTACATAATATATATAGGCATGTACCACTCAAAAAACCTAAGGCATTTTTTTGTCCTAAATAATTTTTAAGACCATGAAATGGTCCTGAGTCCTAAGAGTTTGCTAACCACCATATAACAAATCACATGGTTTGAGATAACAAATGGTTTTAAATAGAGTTCAGCAATCTTGGATGAATTGGTAGGAATGAGTAGGAAAGAGCTGAAAGCCATGTTTTGAGTGATGAAAATAAAAAATGAGAAAACTTGGTGTTCTAGCTACACTTTACTCAGGGGCTACTGCAGGACACTACAGACCTCTCAGGGAAGTTCAATGTCCAATGTCCCCCTCATCTTTCTCATCCTCACAGTTGCCATATAAAGTAGGACATTAATACATGTTCATGAATTTAACTGATTCTAATAAAATATCATGCTAATCTGTGATACAAGGTAGAGCGATAATGATTATTGTTTGAGGAAGCAAGGGCTAAGAAGAAATCAAGGAGAAAATAGAGTACAATTACATAGGTTGCATGATTTCAAGGGAACAGACTAAGTTCCTTTTCATAAATGAAACTTTTCTCTCCTCATAGTTAGCACTTGAATTCATTTTTATAACTGGAGATATGGCCTTTTATTCTACAATGAAAATGTCAAAATACAAATAGTCAAAGGAAAGGTAGCATTCACAATTTATTTAAATTCACAATAAATTAAAAATGATTGATATTATCCAAGTTTTGAAGTGACATAATCAAATGGAAATAACAGGGTAGTAGATCTCAGATGAAAGACACTCAGTAGATGTGAGAGGAGAGATACTAAGTGGAAAAATTGGAGGTGCAAAAGATAACTTTATTTCATAATTTGATATAAAGCCTCTCATGTTTTGAGATTCATACAGAACCAAAAATATTAAAAAATAAATAAAAGTGCATCTAATCATGTATTTTCCAGCTCATGCACAATATCATCCCTACGCAGAGCAAGGAAAAAAAAACACTAAATAAAAGTCCTAATTGGGTCACAAATTAAATCTAAACTTTGACCTACTGGGCCCTTTCATGGCAGCTAACATTCCATCAGCTTGCTGGGCTGCAGAGCCAGGCACAGATTTTAACAAGACTTCCTTCTTGTGATGGAAGGAGAGAAGGCAGATTTTCAAATGAGCAGTAATGGCTCAGCACAATGGAAGAGAACTAGAGAAGAAATAAGTTAACTGGGGTTCAACCCAGCTCTCATCACCGCTATCTCTGTAACTTTGGACAAGTGTTTTATGCTCTCTGGGACTCAGTTTTCCCGTAAGAAAAAGGATCTAATGATCTTTTTTTGAAATATAAAATGCAATAGTTTTAAATTTAATTATTTAGATAGGAAATTAACATTTCTGTCACAGACATTATTTTTAGCATGTCTCATTGGAATTTTGTAGAACAATATTT
This sequence comes from Galagoides demidoff, assembly GCA_963574575.1. Lineage (NCBI taxonomy): Eukaryota > Metazoa > Chordata > Mammalia > Primates > Galagidae > Galagoides > Galagoides demidoff. Next base: position 1,658 of record CAUYQV010049674.1, on the reverse strand, counting down.
CCTTCAAGGAAAATCAGAATAACGGAATATTAAAAGCATTTTAATGAGACAAATTATGTGAGGAGAAAAAAAATCTATATTTAAGCAACTCTTTTGTTTATCTCAATTTTTCATTAACTAGTTAAAAACACATACTCTTTCACTCAGCTTTCTCCAGAAATGCCCAAAGGGCTACTACCTGAATAATAAGAAAAATGCTCATAAAGAGTTGAAAATAGGAATTTGTTTCTATCAGAATCCATCTCGGGCCATTTCCTGAGGGAATTTTAAGAGTTCAAGATGTCAGAATCTTGTATTTTCCAGCATTTATAAAAACGTTCTAGTCTACAGAATGAAAATTTACTCTTTTTGTTACCCCAAGAAACACTAAAAATAATTTGTCGTGCAGTACAGTGTTTGGCATTTTCAGTCTGCTGACAACTCTGTTTAGTCACATTTGTTCCACACTGTTTGTTGAACAGAATTCCAACCCTAGCATCACTTTTCAGTGGAGAGAATACTAGTCTTTAATGGAAGGGCTAGCGCCACATCGTTAACTCACAATGGCTTTAGAAATCTCCTTCCTTTTCTCAGAATGTGCTGTTCCAGTATAGTTTCACTATTCTTTACCAATAACAACAACACGCAGCCTGTGCTCAGACCCCAGCAGGCCCAGGCCCCGACCTCTCTACCTGGGCTAAGTGCGGCGGTCACTGTCCTCAGCCTCCCTTCTTCCTGGCAGCTTCTCTTGTTCATTAGGAACCTCTGATGTCTGTTAATACTTGTATGAGTTGCCCTTAAACCCCTAAAAAAGAAAAAAACTAAAAAAAAAAAAAATGTAATTAAACCCAGAAAACAGGGGAATGGCTGTCAAATTATCCCATGATTACAATAGATTTGGGGGGAGAAATTTTTTCTCTTACTTGCCAAAGGCTGCCTAACTGGTAGGATTATTGACATGGAACATACAGGAAAGAAGAGTTATCAATATGGAGCATTTTTTTAATCCAGCTAATCAACAAAGACTCGGACATTGGATATATCAGTCTTCATACAGAGTAGTTCACAGTAATAATAGCCCCCCACTCTATGTGCCATAGTCCAGAAGGGCCAGTGCCTCATGCATTGAGTTGGGGGCAGAAGGATAACTTTGAGACAATTAAGCCAGCAGCTGGGCTGGTTACCTTGTGTCCTGTGTAGCCTGCTGGCTCTGACCAGGTTATATATTCATTTACACACACAATAATAAAACAAATCATCTCCAGTTTTAATTTGATTCTTGATATTATTTTCCCTCTAGCCTTATTGAGGTATAATTGACAAATAAAAATTCTATATATTTAAGATGTACAATGCGGTATTTTGATAAATGTATATATTGTGAAGTGATTACCACAATTTAGCTAAAATTAACACTTTGATCACTTTATGTATTTACCACGTATGTGCATGTGTGGTGAAAAGACTTAAGATGTACTGTCCTAGTAAATTTCAAATTACAATACTGGCTTGGTGCCTGTGGCTCAATCGGCTAAGGTGCCAGCCACGTACACCTAAGGTGGCGGGTTCAAATCCCCAGCCCGGGCCCGCCAAACAACAATGATGGCTGCAACCAAAAAATGGCCAGGCGTTGTGGCGGGCACCTGTGGTCCCAGCTACTTGGGAGGCAGAGGCAGGAG
>CAUYQV010049671.1:0-66971 GCA_963574575.1 Galagoides demidoff | reverse complement strand
TTTTTTTTTTTTTTTTGAGATGGAGCCTCAAGCTATTCCCCTGGGTAGAGTGCCATGGCATCACAGCTCATAGCAACCTCCAACTCCTGGGCTCAAGCGAGTCTCCTGCCTCTGCCTCCCAAGTAGCTGGGACCACAGGCGCCCGCCAAATGCCCAGCCATTTTTTGGTTGCAGCCATCATTGTTGTTTGGCGGGCCCAGGCTGGGGATTCGAACCCACCACCTTAGGTGTACGTGGCTGGCACCTTAGCCGATTGAGCCACAGGCGCCGAGCCGTGAAATGACCTCTTAATGAAACTAATTCTTTCTCCCTCATCAGTGTCATGAGACAGTTTTGAAAGAAATGATGTTATTCGAGAACTGCTATAAGCTGTTCTGCTTAAAGTTGCAATTTCCAAGATATTTTCTATGATGTGATGTTAAATGAGGACTTATAATAGCTATCAATTATTCTCTTCCCTAGTCAAACAAATTTAGTAACCATTTGAAAAATAGTACATATAAATTGAAAGAAAAGTTAATCTTTTTATTTTTTATTTACTAGTGGGATGTGCCTGATCATTGGCCACTATAACTTCTCAAGCCTTGTAATCAGAATGGACAAACCACCCTCATTACCTGTTCCACAGTGATTTACGTATGGCACTTGCTTTGTATCATAGCAGCCTCTAAAAACTCAGCTTCTCAAAGACATTGAAAAGGAATGTAGCATGATTGTTGACTACTGCCTGATAGACCCATCATGCATAGAGAGACTATTTTCAATTTATGACTGGTTATTGTGACATAACCCTGTTATAAATTGAGGAGTATGTGTATTGCTTTTGCACTATCATAAAGTCAAACCACTTTAAGTTGGAAAACATCTTTGATTGTTTCTGTGTACTTCTGCAGATACAATATCCTTAGAAAATTAAAATTATGTGCTACCTTTCAAAGCCAATTTTTTGGAACCGTGGTCTAAATCCTTGCTACTAAAAAAAAAAAGTGGCTTGTAGACCAGTGGTAGTGGTATCTTCTAGAAGTTTGTTGGAAATGCATGATCTCCAGACCTACTTGAGCATCAAATTACAGTTAGCAAAGTCTTTAGGTGATCATATAGTGATTAGAATGCACTGCTCTCAACTTCCTAACCTTACCATTCAAGCCTAGATTGTCCTCCCTTAATGCCTAGCCTGCTTTCCAGTTAGTTGTTCTCATGCCTTAGCTAAGTGTTTTCCTTCTACCATTGTTCCTCCCCTGTCTCTGAAAGACTTAAGATTCAGATGTTTTATTAGGATGTGGTTATGTTTGCAGCTTTCCACATGAGTCCTTCACTGTGAACCCACAAGCTGAAGACAACTTTTGCTGATACATATTTTTTTAATTACTGCTGAGTTTTTACCTTTTATTCTCAGAAGTGTCTGTGGTTCTAAATAGTTCTGTGAGGTCGGGCACGGTGGCTCAGACCTGTAATCCTAGCATTCTGGGAGGCTGAGGTGGGCAGATTGCTTAAGCTCACAAGTTCGAGACCATCCCGAGCAAGAGCAAAACTCTGTCTCTAAAAACAGAAGGGCCTTGTGGCGGGCACACAGCTACAAGGGAGGTTGAGACAAGGGAATCGCTTGAGCCTAAGAGCTGGAGGTTGCTGTGAGCTGTGACACCATAGCACTCTACCAAGGGCGACAAAGTTAGACTCTGTCACAAAAATAAATAAAATAAATAAATAAATAAAAGTCCTGTGATGCCAAAGTTTTTGAGAACTACTGTTTGGGAGAGTCAAGGACTGTTTTCTATTTGTCATGGTATATCATTTAAGTTTTTTGCTCTTTTTATTTTGAGATGGAGCCTCAAGTTATCCCCCTGGGTAGAGTGCCATGGCATCACAGCTCATAGCAACCTCCAACTCCTGGGCTCAAGCCAGTCTCCCGCCTCAGCCTCCCAAGTAGCTGGGACCACAGGCGCCTCCCACAACGCCCGGCCATTTTTTGGTTGCAGCCATCATTGTTGTTTGGCGGGCCCTGGCTGGGGATGCGAACTCGCCACCTTAGGTGTATGTGGCTGACGCCTTAGCTGATTGAGCCACAGGCACCGAGCCAAGTTTTTTGCTCTTTTCAAATTTGCCATTTTTCATTTATTGTGTTTTTTTTTTTTTTGGAGACAGTATCACTATGTCGCCCTCAGTAGAGTGCTATGGCATCACAGCTAACACAATGTCAAACTCTTGGGATTAAGTGATTCTCTTGCCTCAGCCTCCCAAGTAGCTGTCATTACAGGCACCTGCCGCAACATCTGGCTATTTTTTTTGTTGTAGTTGTCATTATTGTTAGGATGTCGGGGCTAGGTTGAAACCCTCCAGCCCCAGTGCATGTGGCTGGCGCCCTAACTTTTGAGCTATGGGCACTGAGCCTCATATATTGTCTTTTTAAAGTTTTACTTTAATAAGTTTCCTGTTTATAAAAATAATATATGATTATTACATATTTTATATAGAATTTATATATAAACTATTTGTATATAAATATAATAAATTTATTTTTATCGAATGTCAGGGCAAATCAATGGGAAAAGAATCATCTTTAGAACAAATAGTGTTGGGAAAACTGTATATCGAACCTGATGGAAGAATGAAATTAGACCCCTGCCTCATACTATAATACAAAAATTAAATTGGACCTAAATGTAAGGGCTAACCTATAAATCTCAAAATGTAGAAGTTAAGTCTTTGTGATCTTAGGTTACACAGTGCTTTCTTAGATACGATACCAAAAGAAACAGATACTGGTTGAGTGTTCCTTATCCAAAATTCTTAGGGGCAGAAGTACTTTGGATTTCAGATTTTAGAATATTTGCATTATACTTATTGGTTGAGCTCTCCCTAAACTGAACATCTGAAATGCTTCAGTAAACATTTTCTTTGAGTCCCATGCTAGCACTCAAAAAGTTTTGGACTTTGGACTGGGTGTTGTAATCCTAGCACTCTGGGCACTGGGGCATGTGGACTACTACTTGAGCTCAGGAGTTCAAGGCCAGCCTGAGTAAATGTGAGACCCTGTCTCTATTAAAAATGGAAAAACTAGCTGGGCTTTGTGGCAGGTGCCTATAGTTCCAGCTAGTTGGGAGGCTGAGGCAGGAGAATCTCTTGAACCTAGGAGTTTGAGGTTGCTCTGAGCTTAGGTTGATGCCATGGCATTCTAGCCTTGGGTTAACAGAATGAGAATCTGTAAATAAATAAATTTGCTGTTAAATCTTTTTGGGCTTGCAGCTTTCAGTGCTGAAACTGATAATTTTTGAGTGGAACTCTTTCTAAAATAAAATTAGTAACAGTATAACATAATAGGATTATCTCTGCCAGATTATATATGGCTTAGAAAAACAAAAATTGCACTTGCTTTTTTTTTCTTCCACTTTAGGTATTTAATCAGCAGGGTTAACATGTCTGAAAGGTTGAGTTTGGCACCTTGGCTATGAACTCTACTGTTAAGTGATTCGTGAAAGAGTAAATTGATTTAAATTTTATAAAACAGGGGAAGGAGGTTATGAGATACTTCTATTTTTGGCTCCTAGAAAGTTGTTTTTATTTTAAATATTTGTTATTAAGAATTTTGTGCCCTATTTTGTCTCTTCTAATTAATTTCTGCAACGTTTCACAGTTTTGAATTTTTAAAAAATGACAAATTTCACTCATTATCTCTACTACTATTTTATAGTCATTAAAGTTCAGTGTTTTAAATATTGTTTCTGAAAGGCCTAAATCCAAGATCTAAAGTAACCTGATACAGAATCGAAATTTACTGTCCTATGTACTGAGCTTAGCAGATTCAACTATTGTATCATCTCCTTTCATTGTACAAATTTAAAATCTGTCTAGAGTTTAGTTATTTAAATATTTAATTTTTGAAGTAGGTAAAGGGTATTTGTGTTTTATCCTCCAGTTTCTCAACCCTCTATTAGGTCATCTGTCCCATTTCTTTTTGCTAACTTATATCTTATAGGAATCATATGGAAACAAAAACATTTTCTCAAAAAGTTAAAAAAAATTTTTCTCATGTGATAAATGTGGAGGAAAAAAACCTCTTAATTCCTCTTACCTTTCATGGGGGGAAATTGATAGCCAATAACTAGTTTGTTTGCTCACTTTGCATTTCACACCATATATACTTTTTGGCTCCTCTTCCTGTGACACACTAGGCTAGCTCACAAATACAGCTCTGTAGCAAGCAAGCATAACCACCCAGCAACATAAGGATTTTCATCAGTGCCTATACCTTCCTTATACCTGCTTCTGTGCTATTAGATCATGGCATGAAAGCAGCTGAAAGCTGAGAGGAAAGCAGATGGGCAATTTAGATGATGTGGCTGAATTCAGGGTTTAGATTCTGTGTGTGGCTGTTAATGTAGCAATGTACAGATCTCTAAAAAGTGATCACTAGAATAGAGGTGTGGGATTCTAAGTCATTAAGATGATTTCTTTCTGATTATATCTTAGATTTACAAATTTTTCAGAAGTCTTATTTGACAACCCGTAATTCAAATAAGTGAATTTGGTTCCACTAGGGCAGCAGTTCTCAACCTGTGAGTCAGGATGACCCCTTTGTAACAATGAAAATACATTCTGCATGTCAGATATTTATATTACGATTCATAACAGTAGCAAAGGTACAGTTATGAAGTAGCAACAAAAATAATTTTAATGGTTGGGGGTCACCACAACATGAGGAACTGTATTAAAGGGTTGAGGTATTAGGAAGGTTGAGAACTGCTGCTCTGTGGTTTTGAGGCTTGTATTCATTATTTGGTTTACTGTTTTGCTTTAACATATTTTATTTTTGCAGTTTTTTTGGCCGGGGCTGGGTTTGAACCCGTCATTGCCAGCATATGGGGCCAGCGTCCTACTCCTTTGAGCCATAGGTGCCACCCTAACATTTGTTTTTTAGTTGAATTTGCTGGTGTGTGCCCAAGAACATACACATACAAACTCAGACATAGCTTTATTTTCCTTTAATTAGGATTTCTGTATATCATGTCGTGGATGTATCTTGTAAAGAGACTTGTCTTTTCTTGCAAATTAACAGTTACATGTATTTTTTATTTAGGCCATTAAATACGAAATGTCCAGTTGTAAATAGAAAATTTATTATATCTCAAGCAGTACAATTAATCAAAGTATGCACCTAAACCATTGACAGCTTTGCCATCTTAATTTTTTTTTTTTTTGGAGAAAAAAATCTCACTCTGGCGCCCTGACTAGAGTGTTGTAGCAGTACAGCTCATGGCAACCCCAAGTTCTTGGGTTTAAACAGTCCTCTTGCCTCAGGTTTTCTTCTTTTTTGAAGCCTGGAGAGCAAGTGGCAATGAAATTGCACAAGGTGCTTTCTAAAGCTTGTTGAGAATTAAAGATTTTTCCTTTTAAGAAGTGGTTGAAAGCCTAGAAGTGGTAGTCAGTTGGCACACGGTCTGGTGAATATCATGGGTGACAGAGTTTCCAAGTCCGACTTCTGTAGTTAGAGCAGTGTTTTTTGTTTTTGTTTTTGTTTTTTTTTTAAGACACAGAATCTCACTTTGTTGCCCTCAGTAGAGTGCTGTGGCATCACAGCTCGCAGCAACCTCAAACTCTCGGGCTTAAGCAATTCTCTTGCCTCAGCCTCCCGAGTAGCTGGGACTACAAGCTGCCTGCCACAGTGCCTGCCTATTTTTTGTTGTTGTTGCAGGTTGGCCCAGGCTGGGTTGGAACCTGTCACCCTTGGTAATATGGGGTTGGCACCCTACTCACCGAGCCACAGGCACTACCCCTAGAGCAGTATTGTTTCTGCAACGTGATTGAAGGTTGTCCCTACAGAAGGATTGGCCTGTGTCTCTTGACCAATCTCGGCTGCTTAATCTCAAGCATCCTCATCATGCCATCCAGTTAGTTACAGTAGACATATTCTGTAATTGATTTCATGAAGCTGGTCCACCAAATAGACACCATTAGCTTTTCTTGATGTATTTTCAGTTATCCATCCATTGTGCCAAATGCTTGTGATTGTTACAAAGAATCAGTTTTTCATCACACGTAACAATATACTGTAGAAATGGTTTGACTTTATGCCATGACAGCAAAGAGAGGTAAACTTTGAGATAATTTCTCTTCTGAGGCTTATTTAATTCATGCAGAATCCAGCTATCTAGCCTCTTTACCAGCCAATTTATTTCAAATAGTCCAATGTTATTGGAATAGTAAGGTTGAACCTAGCTGCTAATTCACCCATATGTCAAGATGGACTCGCTGCCACTACGGCTTTCAACACATCATTATCCACCTTGGTCTCAGGCACCCATGCAACTCATTTTCAAGATTAAAATCACCAGAAAGGAGCTTCTCAGACTATCAGTGTGCTGTACATTCATTAGCTTTATCCTTCCCAAACACTTCCTTGATAATTTTGAGCTGTCTGCTACCTTTGGTCCCATGGCATAACTCATATTTGAAAGTAACAACAAATTTTTCACTTATACATGATTTCATAAAAATTGCTGTAAGAAAAATTAGATAATCGCAAGTCAAAAAATGTATTTGAAAGAATGAGGACAAACTTTCACAATAAAAATGTCAAAATGAAATGTCAGAGGTATCATCTGTAAAACGTAGTACTGAGGGAAATTGGACATTTCATACTTAATAAGTTAAATTAAATGAGAATAATTGAACAATAATGCAGTCTTAAGGTGTTCGTGAAAGTGGTCATAGTCTATAGAATGACTTTTTTTAAAAGTCAGTGAAGTTACCTATATACATATGTAGATTTGAAACGTTCTGCTCTGTGCTTCATTTATACACACAGGTGTGGTGTGTGTGTATTCCAGTGAGCACTGCTTTTTATTTCAAGGTCACACTGTTAGTCTGTAGTAAATTACTCTGTGAAGTTCACTTTCAAACATACATATTTAAAAGTCTAATTAAATGACAGTTGAGATAAAAGTGGTAGGGCGCGCTGCCTCCCGCTTATAATCCTAGCACTCTGGGAAGCCGAGGTGGATGAATTGCTTGAGCTCAGCCTGAGCCAGAGTGAGGGCCCCCCCCCCCCGCCCCATCTCTAAAAGTAGCCAGGTGTTGTGGCAGGTGCCTAGTCCCAGTTACTTGGGAGGCTGAGGCAAGAAGATTACTTGAGCCCAAGAGTGTGAGGTTGCTGTGAGCCATGGTACTCTTCGAAGGGTGACTGAGACTCTGTCTCAAAAAAAAAAAAAATTTTTTTTTTCCTTGAAGTATAATCTTCCTTTATAATGTCAATTTATATTTGGTTTTATTTAAAAGTTGCAAATTGATTTTTCCCTAGGAAGATGAGAATGTGCCTACTGCTCCTGATCTTCCAAGTCAGCATTTACGTGGCCATGGGACAGGCTTTTGCTTTGATTCCAGGTAATTTTTCTGTTTTAGAATTTGGATTATATAGTCCAGTGGTTCTGAAAGTGTAGTCCCTGGGAATTTGTTAGGAATGCAGATGTTTAGGGCGTGGCTTCCTGAACCAGAAACTCCAGGTGTAGGGTCCAGTAATACACAGATGTTATATTAGCATGTTCTCGGCTGCTGATTCTGATGTATGGAATCCTTTGAGATCTTTTGTTTTAGTACCATCAGGAACATATGAGTTGTATTTATTATTATTTTACAAAAAACATTTTCTATTAGTTAACAATTGAAGAACTCTTGACACTAAGACTTATTTCACATAATGCAATTGGATTAGGGGATTTTAATGGGGAAAAAGTTTCTTTTATTGTCAACCTAATTATAAAACTAAATTGAGAGGCTTTACAAATGGGCTGTTCAGTTGTTTACAGCAAGCATTTAGAAGCAGAAAAAGAGGTTATTGGAGTAACTATAGATTTTGAAGGTAAATTGTTTAATATGAATATCAGCTAACTAGATAAATGTAACTTTGTTTATATATTGAGAATTACTATTATACATTTATTAGATAATATGTAATTCTTTCATTTTCCTTTCTCCTCAAGCTTTGATGTTCACAAGAAGTGTCCCCTCTGTGAATTAATGTTTCCTCCCAACTATGATCAGAGCAAGTTTGAAGAACATGTTGAAAGTCACTGGAAGGTGTGCCCAATGTGCAGCGAGCAGTTCCCTCCTGATTATGACCAGCAGGGCTTTGAAAGGCATGTTCAGACCCATTTTGATCAGAATGTTCTAAATTTTGACTAGTTACTTTTTATTTTGAATTAATATAGTTTAGCACTTAACAAAAAAAAAAAATCATCTCAAATAGACCACTGAGGAGACCACACGCATTACTTTCACCTACTCTCTATTATACTTTCTGACCAAGAGCTGCTTTTGAGTTTAGTGTTAACTAGAGTCAGGGTTAATCTTTGGCTTATCAACAAATATAATTTCAACCTGTGTTACTCTTACCTGCTTTGAGAAAAGTTCTTATGTGTTTATAATCTTTATTTATTCCCATGTTTGCAAAATTGTATAAGGGATACAGGAATTATTTTAATTAGTGCTCTGAAAATATGTATTAGTGTACTAGATTCTTCAGAATATTCACCAGTTTCTGTTTAATTTGAGCATGACTACTAAGTATTATGTAATAAAAATCATTTATCATTAACAGCTGTGTGAAGTAATTCTTTGCGTATAGAAAGTTCCATTATAACTCATGAATGATAGTTTTTTAATCTTTAATTTTTTTAATCTTTAAAGATAGTTTTTTAATCTTTAATAGCTCAGTGGCTAGGGCACTGACCACATATACTGGTGCTGGTGGGTTCGAACCCTGCCCAGGCCTGCTAAACAACAATGATAACTACAACAAGAACAAAAAAAATTGCTGGGTGTTGTGGCAATTGCCTTGTAGTCCCAGCTACTTGGGAGGCTGAGGCAAGAGAACCACTTAAGCCCAAGACTTTGAGGTTGCTGTGAGCTGTGATGCCATGGTACTCCACTGAGGGTGACATAGTGAGACTCTGTTTCAAAAAAAAAAAAAAAAAAAGCAACTGACATTAGTACAGAGTAGAATCATATGTTTGCAGATATCCTTTTTATATGTGAAATGTTGCCTTTGGGATTTAATGGAAAACATTTTGTTAATTGCAGGGCAAAAAATTTGATAACCTAAATGATTATTTTTAAACCATCTTCAAGTTGTATTTATACCTAATAGGAAAATGGAACATGGTATATTCAGTATAATTATTTTCATATTGAATGATTTCATTAACAGTGATGTTTGTGGCATTAAATCATGGTATATGTATTAGTATCTTTCACATTTTCCTGATGAGTATATACATTTGAAATGTTCTCAGTAAGTGATTAAAAATATAATGCATAAGCCCAAAACAAAGTAATATTTGAGTTATGTCTCTGCTGTATAGTGCTCTCATTAACATTAAAGAAGACACATTTTCAGAGGTCTGTAATTTCACTGTTGTCAAATTTATTTGCCGTAGTTTTTCATTAACCTAGACTCTTGAGCATATTTTTTTGGGTTGAGCCTTTAAAAGTACTTCTAAACTGTATTCCTTTACTTTTATAAAAATGTATGTATTAAGAATTTAAAATCAACTTTTGATTTTGTTGCTTTTATAGATAGATGTATTTTGATTCTGAGGAAACTAGCTATTTAAGATGTTTATCTAATACTTAGACCTGGTGGTATTTTTGGATGCCATATGTGAACTATGTACAGGGGCTGACAATTAAGATCATGAACTCATCCTAGAAAAAGTGTTACATACATCATTGCTGAATATTGCTGTAGTCACTTTTGATGACCAGCTGTTGTTATACTGAGGTCTGACAGTTAAGTTCACAGACTTACCACTGTGCACTTATGTTGGTAAGGTCCACAGCTTATCAGTGTCTCAACTGTGCTCATATGGACATGTGGTGGTCAGTTGTTGCTTGTTTTGTGTGCTGTAGGACAACAGCTCTGTTGGACATGTAGTGGTCAGTTGTTGCTTGTTTTGTGTGCCGTAGGGCAACAGCTCTGATGGTCATTCCAGAAAGAGAATTCCAAAATAGCTTGGAAAGATGGACGAGGCACTGTTGGTGCCTGGCTTCCCAAGGGAAGCACTTAAAAGGTGACCACAGTGATACTCAGCAGTGAGGTATGTAGCACTTTTTCTAGGATGAGTTCATGAACTTGTCAGGCCTCATACCTTATCATGTCATGTTTGTAGAAGCAGAATTTGTTTATTTTGGAATCTGTTAAAAAGTTTTTGAGTCAAGGACATCCAGATGCTAGTTTTAGTACATGGCAGTCCCCTTAGGAGGAGGCAGTAGCATTGATGACTCCGTGTTTCAGCTTCCTGGTAGGCTGTATCACTAGAATATATTCAAGTAAAAGATAGGAACTTTTTTTTTTTGGTTGCAGTTAATAACGATGGACCACGTTAACCTAAAAGTATCTCTTGAATATTACTATTAAGAGAAATGAGACTGTCGTCTTACCAGCATAGAACTTTTTTTTTTTTTTCAGATTTTTTTTTTTTTTTTTTAGCTGGGGCTGGGTTTGAACCAGCAACCTCCAGCATATGGGGCTGACGCCCTACTCCTTTGAGCCACAAGCGCCACCCAGCAGCATAGAACTTTTTTATAAATAGTTACCAGGGTTAAGGAAACTGGAAAAGTAATGCAGTCTAAGTAAAAGCTTAAGGGAACAAAATCTATTACAGTCCGAGAACAGCACCGAATGGAGATGTTATTCAGTGTTTCCATGGTAAAGTTAATGCTGTTCTCATAATGGACAATAAGGAAAATAAAGAGCCATGTTTATTTTGGGTCAGAGGCAGTTTATTTTAAATTGATTTCATTACATTTATAAGCAGCTTTTCTTGACAGAAATTTTGATTAGGTTGCCTTCAGTTCTAAAACAAACCTCTGTTGCTTTCAAACTTAATGTGCTCTGTCCCCAACAAAACATATGAAAATATAATTTAAAGCACAGTTTTCACAGACACAGTACAATACATTCACTATACACGGTATAATAAAATATTCCCATCCTTACCTGTTTAGTAATACTGTCACAATGAATAAGTAAGTAGAAATTGGAATTTGCTTTATTATTGAAAGAAATTTAACATGCACAATGACTATTTTATGACTGTTTAGCTGATGAACTACTGATCCAGCCTGCAGTTTCTTGCACTAGAAGGAGCGAAGCTAAATAATTGCTGGCCTAAAAATTTTTTTTATCAATTATAGGTAGATAAGTAATAGCCAAGTAGGGCCTTCTTATGCACCAACTAGTTGCTTTTCATGTCTGGATCACCCTTTTAAACATAGGATAACACTGTATATCCAGGACCAAGACCATACTCTTCAGAGATCTGAGGAAATATTTAGAGGGCAGTGTCTTTATAAATACTTTAATATCCCTCATTATGAGGGATTCAGAACTTATGAATATTAGAAGCTTACTCATCTGGCTAACACAATTGTCATCCTTTGAAAATGTCTGAAAACTGAGGAGGGACCCTTGCTTCCCAGCTAATTTAATATTTCATCCAGTGGGAACATGGGAAGAAACGTATTTTATGAGTAATTCGAGTTGCTTTTCACCAAGTTGTTCTGTGGGGCAGTTAGCTGTCTCAAAGCAATTTTTATTGCATAATTAGGCAACTGGTAAACTCTTGTGTTCAAGGAATAGCACTTGGGAGAAAAGAACACTCAAGGCATGATGGTACTGTCGGTGAGGAAAAACTTCAGGAATGGTCTAGATGTAGGTTACTCAAAATGGTTGTATTAGTCACTCTTTTCTTTGACCACCTGCTGCAAGAAGCACTTAATTGTCAATAAGGCTCATTTTCGTATTTCAGCAAAATGTTTATAAAGCTAAACAGACATTTCTGATAAGAATGCAGACGTCTACACTGTGATGAGGAAAGTGCCTTTTAAAAAAGTCTCGGAAACAAAATGAGCACGAAGAGGCAATTGGGGGGTCTTAACAGAAATGTTCTCTTTGAAACATGCTTAGAATTTTCATTCTGATTTGCAACCCACAGGTTTGGTAGGGCAGCAGCTGCAAGAATTGGCAACACATAAACGTTAACTTGTTGGCAATAGAGAACTACAAAGTGCTTTAAAACCTCATCCGAAGGTAAAGATAGAACTAAATTTCACACATACAGACTTTGCACTGAAAAGTATATTTCCATGTGTTCTAACAGATTTCAGGGAAATGCATTTCACTCAACTGGTATCTTGGTCCACAAATAAATATCAATAGGCATAAATTGAATCCCTTGCACCAGGCACTCCAACAAATGTGTGTTAATGAATGAACTGAATAGACTATTTTGTACAAAAAATGCCACTTAAAACAGTGAAATGATTGGTAAGTCAGATGGCAAGATTTTCAACTTTTTAAAGGGCAAAAGGACTTGCAGGATAATATAAAACACAGAAAGCACACCTTTCATGTATGTTATTTAAATATGAAAATATTTTTAGCATATTATGTTAAACATTTTTTCTTATTTATATTTCCATTACCTAAAGTCTTTCTACTCACAAATACTAACTCCATTATGTAAGGCATGGTAACCAGTTTAATAATGAAGGTATTTTGGTTTTGAACAAATGTGAGTTGATGTGTTGAAAAACTTCAATCACATTACAATCTTGAAAAAAAAATCTCAGTGCCAGCCCCTCCTCCCCCCCAGTTGATACCACTGCAGTACAACTAAACAATATGCAACATGCCCTCAATTTTATTTTGTTTTGGGGGAAATGTGCTGAAGAACCTAGAGCTTTTTTTGTTTAGCACCTTATATCAAAGTAATGAAAATAGGTATGATGATTACATGTGCAAATGTACAAAATCATTAACTCTACAAAGATACATCATTCCAAAATTACAGAAAAAATTTAAAGCATGCATTTTAATTCTTTTTCTTTAAAGGGTTGCTGAATGCTTCCCCTGAAAAAAGGTGGCTGTTTTCAAAATTAGCAACTGCTGGTGAGGATTTCTTGGCACAGTTATGACCAGCATGTTATTGCTGCATCTTCCTGATAATCTCAGCCGACACCGGGGGATGGAAATTGATTGTGTGGTGCCGCAGGCCCTGAGCTGTCTTGTAACTCTTCCCACATCGGCATTTGAATGGTTTGCGGACACGTATCTGTGTTCTGTGGCCATTCTTAGCGTGGTACTTTATGCCATTCACATTCTGTGGAGAAGACAAAAGGATTTTGGATTAGATAGAGTGAAAGAGTGTGTCAAACTTGGGGAAATGTCAGTATGGGCCCAGGTTGCAGGTATATGGATGGACAGTCAAGGTTTTGCATGGATTCTACTGTGGCCCTTAAAGGGCTATCTGATGAGTCACAAACACAGCTGACACAGGGAAATTCTTTTTTTTTTTTGAGACAGAGCCTCAAGCTGTCCCCTTGGGTAGAGGGCCATGGCATCACAGCTCACAGCAACCTCCAACTCCTGGGCTCAAGCGAGTCTCCTGCCTAAGCCTCCCAAGTAGCTGGGACCACAGGTGCCCACCACAATGCCTGGCTATTTTTTGGTTGGAGCCATCATTGTTTGGAGGGCCCAGGCTGGATTTGAACCCACCACCTTAGGTGTATGTGGCTGATGCCTTAGCCACTTTAGCCACAGGCGCTGAGCCTTCTTTTTTTTTTAAAGTAAACTTTTTTTTTTTTGTTTTTTGAGACAGAGCCTCAAGCCATTGCCCTGGGTAGAGTGCAGTGGTATCATAGCTCATAGTAACCTCCAACTCCTGGGCTCAAGCGATTCTTTTGCCTCCGCCTCCCAAGTAGCTGGGACTATAGGCGCCTGCCACAACGCCCGGCTATTTTTGTTTTTTGTTGCAGCCAACACTGTTTGGCGGGCCCAGGCCCAGGCTGGATTCGAACCCACCAGCTCAGGTATATGTGGCTGGCGCCTGATCTGTTGAGCCACAGGCGTCAGCTGACACAGGGAAATTCAAACATACCTCAATTATTATGAAAATGTTAATTTCAAATTTTACATAATATATATTTAGGACTCAGACTGTATTAAGAAAATTAAATAGGCATAGTTCTGTCTAAAACTTCGTTTCCTCTCCAAATTGTTTTTCCCCGCTCCGGAGGAAAGTTAACAGCAAACAATTTTATGAAAATATCCTTAGGATGACTAACAAAATTTCTAAAGAAAGAATGAGGGCAAATTTCAATTTAAGGCTAATATTAAATTTATTTGGAACTTATCACTGTTGTCTGGAAGCAAGACATAACAGTTTTTTTACCCCACTTTACTCAGAATTTCTGTCCATTTTTTCCCTCTGCATTAAGCCACCATCTCTGATGCACTAGGCCCTCTTAAGTATTGCAATCAAATTTTAGGTTATTCATATTAGTCTTAATAGCAAAACGCTAAGACTAGGTTTCTTAGCAGCTAGATGCTAAAGTTGTCAAAATGCTTTCTGGATTTCTGTGAATTGGTTTTGCTACCTCAGTAGCATATTCTATGTAAGACTCTCTTCTTAGATTTATTCTACAGATTTAAACAGTATCGCTCATCCCAATTCCATGGTGAGGAAACAGATTCAGGGTATTAAGTTGTGGAAGAGCACAGGTCTTAATTTCCATGACAGCTTGGAAATGCCAGACTGAAAAGTAAGGGAACAGAGAAGAAGCGTGCAGTAGTTGAACACAGATTACCAGAAGAATGAACTGTTTTCTGAAATACCACCTAAATCTAATCACGCTGGGTCCAGCCCCCTGCCCAACTATAGGATTCCAGCATAGTCTTTTTCCCACACTTCATAAAGTACCCTCAAAAGAGCTTTCAGGAGGGCATACAGTAGGAGATTCTCAAATTTTTGTGAATGAATGAATTTGTTAGAACAGTGTTTTCTACGCACATGCCTCACTATTTGGGCAGAAGTTGGGAGGGTTGCTATCAAAAACTGGTGATTATTACTATTCCATTTCTCCCTCAGAGATCTGCAGTGTACATTTAACAGTTCTTTGGTAGAGAACCCTGCTTGACTTAGTTGAGTGCCAGGGGAGCCCAGTAGCCACTAGAAGGCTCTGGGCTGTCTGCAAGTACAGCCTTGTGCTTCCTGCATCGTGTGGGGCGAGGAAACACCTTGCTGCTCGTGTTGAGAGCCATGTTCAGAGGTTGCTGAAGCAGGAGACGGGGACAGTGGCAGGGGCACAATCAGACCCACTGAGCTGTTAGGTAGACATTCCACATCAGTCGCCTGGCTGGCCCAAGCTGTCAGCTGAACCCCAGGCACAGGTGTGAAGAGACCAACTTGCGTATGTAGCCCAAGTGTGAGCCTTCCGATGACTCTGGCCATGGCTGGCGTCTCAAAGCACCTGTACCACCTTGCTGAGCCAGGCAAACCACACAGCTGGGAAATATAATTGTTTTAAGCTGTGTGTGTGAGAGAAATAGTTTTTTGACTGTCAGACTTCTAACTTTCATATGATAGCTCACAAATGCTAGCAATGGTCATCTGTCTGCTTAATATCCCGTTTATTAGCTCAGTGAACATTCACGGAGCGCCTAGTGAAGGCCTGTTTCTGCAGAGGAAGTTACTTAAACATTTCATGTCCCCGTTTTCACAGGAAACTTGTAAGATGGATCGTTAAGAATCCAGCTACCTCTGAGCCCCAGAACCACTCACACCTCTGAAAATGGGAGACTAAAAATAAAAACCAGTAACCAAGAAGCAAAAGCAACTCGGGCAGCATCAGGGCTTAGACACTTCATCCAGGCCTGAATGTTTTTTAACTAATTAGTTTAAAACAGGTTTGAAACCAGATTATTGCTAAAGACACAAGAACCCAGTCCAGTGTAAAACCTGACCGGTTGTTGACAAGGAGGACAAGCCAGAGTTGAGGTGATTCCAGCAGGCGCTGAGGCCTGTTCCAGATTCTCTGTAAACATTATGCTGTGTGTCTCATTATGCTGTGAGACTGTGAGGAAAACACAGCCAACTCCATACACACAAGCAGCTTAATTACTCTGGAAAAATTAGAAAGCTAGTCGCACATTTAGAAACACAATATTTCCAGAGTCAGCCAAATGTCAGTGGGGTATCCTTATCACAACTGTTAATACAAGGTCAAGTCAGATTATTAAAAGATTTCCTCAAGCTATCCATTCAGTTATAGGTAATGCAACTATTTCTTGAAAAGAGTACAGACGTTCTATAAAGATCCACTAGTTTCCTTTTTTTTTTTAGAGACAGAATCTTAGTTTGTTACCCTCGGTAGAGTGCTATGGCGCTGGGCTTAGGCGATTCTCTTGCTTCAGCCTCCTGAGAAGCTGGGACTACAGACATGCCACAATGCCCAGCTATTTTTTTTTATTGCAGTTTGTTTGGGGCTGGATTTGAACCCGCCACCCGAGCTTGGTACATGGGCCAGCCCCTACTTACTGAGCCATAGGTGCTGCCTTTTTTTTTTTTTTTTTTTTTTGAGATAGAATTTCAAGCTGCTGCCCTGGGTACAGTGCCATGGTGTCACAGCTCATAGCAACCTCAAACTCTTGGGCTTAAGCAATTGTCTTGCCTCAGCCTCCCAAGTAGCTGGGACTGCAGGTGCCCACCACAACGCCTAGCTATGAAATTCCTTGTTTCATTATTATTTTATTTTGAGACAGAGTTTCACTACGTCACCCTCGGTAGAGTGCTGTGCTGTGGCATCACAGCTCAGAGCAACCTCAAACTCTTGGGCTCAAGTAATTCTCTTGCCTCAGCCTCCCTTGTAGCTGGGACTACAGGAGCCCACCACAACACCTGGCTACTTTTTATTATTGTTGTTTGTTTATTGAGGAGGTTTAGGTTTAGGTTCAAACCCTCCATCCAGCCCTGGTGCATGTGGTTGGTGCCCTAACCGCTGAGCTATAGGCACCAAGCCTCCACTGAAGTTTCTCATTGTATCAAAATATTAATAACATAAATAATGGCAGGCAACCTGAAACCTCAAATTCTCTGGTCTTAGAAAAGAGAAATGAAATTAAGCTTCAAAAGGGCAAGGAATGTCACTAGCATTGAGTAAGAATTTATCACATTGGTAATTGATGTCAACTGCCTTATTCAATGCTTATCTGTAGATGAGGGAACTGACACTCAGAGAAGGTGACTTGCCCAAGATCACATGGTTGGTAAATGACAGAACTGGAATGGGAACCCCAAGACATCTGATTCCACAGTCCCTATTTCCTCATTTAGCCTCATAAAGTGTTAGGTACATGTTAGTTAGAACCACCAGCTAGTAGTCTTCAAAAAATCATACCAGCTAGGAAGGATTGGGATACTAAGTTTACAACAGTAATTGTCAAGTGGTGTGTCATAGAGTTTTAAAGATTATTGAATAAATGATTTTCCAAAGAGGTTCAAACACAGTATATTTTTTTCTTTTTTTTCTTTTTTTGAGACAAGAGTCTTAAGCTGCCACCTTGGGTGGAGTGCCATGGCGTCACAGCTCACAACAACATCCAACTTGGGCTCAAGCAATCCTCTTGCCTCAGTTTTCCTGCAGTGTTTTTGATAGAAACGGAGTCTCACTTTTGCTCAGGCTGGTCTCCAACTCGTGAGCTTAAGCAATCCACCTGCCTTGACCTCCCAGAGGGCGAGGATAACAGGAGTGAGCCACCGTGCCCCACCCTTTACACTTTTTTTGATCAACATAATTTAAGTGTGCCGCAGAAGTTTAATTCTAGGTTCCAGTGTACCGTGAGATTAAAAAAAGGTTGAAAAACACTGCCCTAGAGAGAAGTATCTTATCAACAGTGAGGCCCTCAGGTCAGGGGAGTATGTGGAGAAAGCAAGTAGCATAGCAGGTACAAAGGAGGCCTGGGGGCAGGAGCGGTTATCATCAGGACTTACCTGTCCCTATGACAGAATTAAAGATTTCAGTCCAAGTCAGACAATGAAACCGAAAGCCTGGCTGCCACGTAGGCGATCCTGTACTGAACTGTTGTCTTAGTTGTCAGTAGTGGGCCTTAATGGGCCCTTCATGTGCCATGTGGTCTGGATATGAAAACCCTAACTTTCAATTTCTGTGGGCTTTCATGTTCTCCACAATGGTGAGGAGGAAGCTGCTTGGGGATTTGATGAAGAAAAGTGAAAAAACAGACATTTGGGGTGGGGTGGTAATGTTTAAAGTGAAAACACTTGGCTCAGCGCGGACACCCCAGCAGCCCCAGAAAGCAGGCGGCCTGAGGTGCCGGCCACCTTCCACTGGTCGCAGCACACAGAATGTCCAGGGCCAGTCAGGAGAGCTCTTTAGGAAAAAAAGAATCGCCTCTTTTCTTCCACCAATCATTCAAGTAACATGTTCACTGTAGATAATTGCAGAAATCTAAAAACTATAGAGCATAAAAAAGAAAGCAGAACAGACACATAATCACTAACATCTGAAGTATTTCCTTTCAGTTTTTCTAATTTACATACATGTGTATAAAATCCAGCACCTTTTTTCCCCACTTATGTCATTTTACTAACATCTCCTTTACATATTTAATTTTTTGAAAAGAGGATATTGTGTATCTAGTTACCAGAGGTCAGTCTGTTGCTGAAACAATGTCCTCTACGCAGCAGAGGACTAAACTTGGAGGGGTGTGTGTGTGGGGGGGTGTTCTGTTTTACATTTCTTGAAAGCTATAAAATGTCTAGCTTTCATTTCCTTACCATTCTAATGAATAAAAAATCTCAAAGCACTTCGACCCACCTTTTCAATTTACTCCCAGTTACAAGGTGGGGGAATCCTCCCTCTCTCTCCTGGAGTCGTGCACTAAGGCCACGTGATCCAGGGGAGCCAAAGCAGTGCTTCCTGGGATCAGTGCGGACCACGTTTCTCTCTCCCCTGTGGTTGTGCCTTTGCCCCACCATCGCACCTTGCCTTTATTCCTTTGTCCTCAGGAAGACCCTACCAAGACCTGCACTGGGTGCTGAGGAGGGATAGCAAGCTATAGGATCATGGGGGTAACAAGGGAGATGGTGCCTCAATGCGGAGGGTGCTGGACATGGAAAGGACAGGAGGTCAGAGAAGGAAATGTCACCTACAAGGACAGAGTTGGTCTGGGGGGTTGGTAAGGGCTCCTAGAGGAGGTGGCAGTTGAGCTGTGGAATTTGAATGAGAGATGCCGCTGGAGAGAGGAAGGTGTGGGAGATGAGGCGATGCCACCCTAAAATATGCCTCTTTGCTGCAGGATTGTTTAGCTGGAGGCCATAAGACAAGATATCCCACTGCCCCTCAGGGAGAACACGGGTGAACCACAGAAGAGAACCTGAGACCCTTATTGGCCCCGAGATGGTACCAGGGAATCTGCATGAGCAAGCTTTGAGGCCTTTATCTGCCTTCCTACAAGTTGCTGCCCTACAGACTCAAAATCCTTTTCCTTTGTCTCAACACTTCTCTAAACATTTGCCTTTTTTTTTTTTTTAAAAGATGCTGTGTAAACTGGAGTTCAAAGCCACCACTTCCAGAACTATTCATTCTCTACGGGTCTGTCTCTCATGTATATTATGAAATACATGTGTTGATAAACTTCTGGTTTTCTCTTGTTAATTTCTCTTTTGTTACAGGGGTTTGTTACAACTAAGAACTAATGATGGTTGGAAAAAAAAAAATTCTTCTCCTATAAAGGGAAAGAGTCCTTGGCCAAGGAATTAGATGGGAACAATGTAGCTTAGCTCTATTGGTGGGTCCCTCTCCCACTCCTCACTCAGTGTGAAGTTGGGAAGCTAGATACCTCATCTTCTCTCAGCTCTGTAAATGCCACAGCAATGGTGAGAAAAGCTGATCCTGAGTCCGTGCCCAAGAGACTTAGAGATTCCTGGAAACAGGGCTAGAAATAAAGTCTGACTTGCCTTAATAATCAGTAGGAGGGCAGAACTTCAGAATTCTGCCTGACTCCACAGTACACCAGTTCCCAACAATCATATAGTAAGATGAAATAATAATTAACATTAGCAAATAGCACTGCCCTATAGCCTGTAACTTCTGAATAGAAAAAGTCAAACTGAAGCTTCCGAGACTATGACCATGTTCATCTCAAGCACTTGGTTAGAAGGAGTAGAATTATGTGTCTGTTCCTGTCCCAAGTATCGTTACTTGGCCTTCTGGCCCCAAAAAGGAAACTCACACTTCCCTCATGGAGATCAGGACCACTGATGGCTACCCATCACCTGAAGTTAATGGAGCCTCTTGGCTTTAGATGGAGGGAGAACACTCAAGAAAGCCCCATTAGCCTAGACATAGACAACTGAAGGGGGAAATTGCTAGAAATCCAAGGAAAATAAAACCAAAGGAATAATGATAAGAAAATGGAAGCCAGGCATGGTAGCTCACGCCTATAATCCTAGCACTATGGGAGGCCAAGGAGAATGTGATGGCTTGTGCTCAGGAGGCTGAGGCCAACCTGAGCAAAGTGTTAGACCACATCTCTACCCCAAAAAAAAAAAAAGAAAGCCAGGTGTTGTGGCAGATGCCAGTAGTCTCAACTACTTGGGAGGCAGAGGCAAGAGGATCATTTGAGCCCAAGACTTCGAGGTTGCTGTGAGCCATGACACTCTACCCAGGGTGACACAGTGAGATTCTGTCTCATTAAAAAAGAAATGTGGAGGAAAGGATGTGAACAGGAAAGGCAGGTAAGTAGAAGAGAGAGATTACTCCCTCCTCTCTGCCCAGAATAAAAGGTACAGCTCGTACTTCCTTTTTGCGGGGTGGGGGAGTGGTCCAGCCTCTGTGCAAGACACCCCTTGAACAGTGCTGGGCCCTTGTGAGAAGGCAGTACAGTGGGGAGGATGAGCACCCAGGGCAGGAAGGGTGCAAGTGTAGCCCTCTCTGTCTCACTTTTCCTCCTGTGACATCTCTTAAAACAGGAAAAAAATCTTTCTGCAGTGCAGATCTGCCTTCTGGGAAAATGAGCTTGTCTACCAATGTCCTGAGGTAACTGTTGCCCTTTTCTCCCAGCTCCTTGCCTCTGACTCACAAGAATGCACAAATGTGCTCTCAGACCTGCTCTGACCTGCCCTCAGCAGCTCCCCTGAGTCCCTGATAGGATCTCACACTCCAGCCTGGGGGTGCATTTTAAACAAAGAGCATCTGGACTGTGCATGATAGAATTTTAACAGTACACAGTGCAGGTGAAACCTTGGAACACCACCTGTGTGATACATTCATATTTCATGTTTTTATATCAATGACAGTTGTAAAAAGTACTGTTTTCATGTTAAGAGACAAATACAGTAGATCCTCTGTAAGTTGACCACCTGAGAGACTGTAACAAACTGGTCAACTAATGGAGGTGGCCAACAGAAGGAACTAGGCGTGCTGTACTGACACGTACATGTGGTGCACGTCCGGTCTACGAAAATTAGGTGAACTTTTTTTTTTTTTTGAGACAGAGCCTCAAGCTATCCCCTTGGGTAGAGTGCCATGGCATCACAGCTCATAGCAACCTCCAAGTCCTGGGCTCAAGCGAGTCTCGTACCTCCGCCTCCCAAGTAGCTGGGACCACAGGCGCCCCCCACAACGCCCAGCCATTTTTTGGTTGCAGCCATCATTGTTGTTTGGTGGGCCCGGGCTGGGGATTCGAACCCGCCACCTTAGGTGTACGTGGCTGGCGCCTTAGCTGATTGAGCCACAGGCGCCGAGCCGAAAATTAGGTGAACTTAAGGAGGTGGTCAGCTGTGGAGGTTCTACTGTATTTAAGAAGGGGCTATAGAAGAAGTGCAATTATGCCATCCCATGTTTTTCAAGCCTTTAAAAAAACCAGTCTGCTCAGCTGTGAGTAAAGTAGCATATTATCAAACGTACCACGTGTGTTTCTGATTTTTGTATTTGTATCTCACATTTGGATTTCAGAGAGCTGCTAACACCTCACAAGGTAAGTTTGCAATGCCCTCTGGACCCACACTTGAATATTCTGGTGTTTCTTCTTATTTTATCTCTTTGAGTTTCCTTAGAAAACTAGGCACCCTGGCTGCCCATGGCACCCAGAATCAGGACCTTAGAGACATGGGTCACCAGAGAGGAGGCTGAAGCTGCAGTGAGTGGTTTGGTGAGAGAAATATCAAAGCCCTTTTCTCTCCTGATTCCCTTTCATGCCAGTGGGCGGAAGGGAGCAAGAACTTCCTCAGCTGGAAGCTAAATACCCTGCCACATTTCCCAAAACAGCTCTGTGAGCCATCTGGGACGTTTATGACTTCTGAGTGGTCTTCTGTGAACCACCTGTAGTGCCATGCATTGGGGAAGGTGTTTGGCAAATAAATAGGTTGACACATTTGACAATCTGACAGGCTCCCCCAATATGACAAACATTTGAAAAATACCAAAGACACAGTAGTCTTGCAAAAGATCTCTTTTGACCTCTAGGCTCTCACCTAGGTCAGCAAAAGATAACCCCCGCCCCCCCCAAGCACCTAGCATCCCCAGGCCAGCACCCACCTGAGGGCACCCTGCACGTGAATGAGTGTGAGGACGACCAACCCAACCGGCATCTCTCCCTGGCCCACATGCCACACAAGGGGGCTCCTTTGTTACCTTGTATCTCTTTTTACATCCAGGAACCGGGCAGGCAAAAGGCTTCTCTTCCCCTCCATTCATGCACATGGAGCTGAGGATGGCTTCAGAGCTGATGGCGCTCTCTGTGGTCCAGGACTCATCGCTGTCCGACTCCTCGTAGTCCACCTCCTCCTCGTCATACTCGCTGCCTATGGGGGCAGAAGAGAAGTGCAGAGACTGTCAGGGTTGGTCACCTTCCCACAGGGTCCTGCAGCCACAGCAGGGCATGCCAGGCCCCCTGGGACCAGAAGTCCACCATTCCCCAGATGGCTCTGGGAGGAAGAGCCCTGAGTTCCCACTTGAGGCCAGGAAGGGCTTCCTAGCAATCCACAGCTAGGACTGCACTGAGTAAGAACTTGAACTCAATGATATGGCAGGCACAAAGGCACAGGGAAGGCCAAAACCAAAACTAACAATGACAGACCTGCCCCCCCCCCACCCCCAAGCTGATGCCTGACACTCCGATGGACAGAACTCTGTCCTATAGTTTTATGACTTATTTGCTTTGTAAATGCAAAAATCTCTGGGAAGAGGTTACGATTTGTAATTATTAGGTATTTCCACTTCATTAAGAGTGGGTTTTAGATCTTTTTCTTTATAGATTTGAGCTGTGAAGACCATGAGCATATTTAGAATTAAAAAGGGGTCACCCCAAGCTTGGGAGCAAGGAGAGCAGAGACACCATCAGGAGCTCGGAGGGCACACAGGCTGCGTGAGAGCACAAGGTGGGTCCTGAAGACAATACAACTCCCTCACCCACGGCCCGACCTTTCAGCTCCACACGCATCCTGGTGGGACTCACCCATCACATCACCCAGCTCAGACAGGAAGAGGGGTGCTCTTACATTTCTCAGGATTGAGGGCTCTGCTATGAACCAAATTAGAAATCTACCTTGCTGACTAGTGTGCAGGACGGCAGGGATGGAGAACCACTTCGGCAAGCAGCCTCCTTTTGCTCTTTTTAATGAGGCCCAAAGCCATTTATTTTGAGCTTTTGCACAATACAATCCTGAAGAACATAATTCTACAGATCATAAACAGTGTAAAATAATATGTTGACAAGTCTTAATGCATTTACAAGCCTGGTGGAATAAATAGGAATTATAGCACAACATTAATAAGAATTATATGGTAGCAATTACAGTTGTGAAATTCATCCCCCAGGTGTGAGGCTAAATTGCACCAGGGGCCTGCCTGGGTGCTTCACCGGCTTACTCTGCTACATCAATTATTTCAACACCAAATATTGGCACTTTTATTGGGTTTCATTTTAATAGGCATTAATAAGATTGTTTGAAGAGCCAGTTGAGCCAGAAACAGGGACTCTGGCGATTGAGGCTAAAAGTTGAAAGGATCAGGAAGGAAGAAAGGACCCTCCAGTTTACTGAGTGCCCGGAGCATTACACGCATTATCTCATTTAATCCCCCAGGAATCCTGGGAGGCGGGGATTACTGTCACTCTCATACACAGGCAGAAGAAACTGGACCCCAGCAGGTTAAAATGCTTATGCATTCTCAGTTAGTTACTAAGGGACAGTACTTTTCCGCAAATTTCCCCCAGGTTCCCTTTCAATCTCCTTCAAGTAGCTGGTTCTTTACCATCTACCACTCAGGTGGAATTCAAAGCTCTCTTTTGAAGCCTGTTAGAAACTCTCAGGCGGTGCAGAAAAAAATAATTTGGTAAAAAAAGGCTTTGGACTGAAATGTGGGATCAAGTAAACCCTACTGAACTTGGCTACAGCTCCCCAAAATATAAGAGCCAGCTTGGAAATACTTGCACAAGACAACACAGGGCACCACTCCGCCATCCCTCTCCCTGTCTGCAGGAAATCTGTTTTTAAGTAGGGCATTGTTTAAGACACTTTACTCTTAAACAAATGCCACATGCTGGTGTCCTTTAAATTGCTTGTTAGAAAACTATAAATGCTATTTCCCAAAGCTCTTCCAGCAGGACTTCAGAAAGTTAGAATGACTAATTTATCCATCTAATTGGGCTAATTTGTTAACCTGAATACCAAGAACCATGCAACATTTACAATTGAGGTGGGGGTTGGGGAACCTCAGACCAACTGAGGGCTTAATGAAGCCCAGCAGAAGATAAAACTTCAAAACTCCACTGGATCAAAAGCGACCAGACCCTGAGGGGTTGGTGCTGCGAACACAGTGGCCTGGAAACCACATGGCATCCAGCCCCAGGCAGGCAGGCCCAACTCACCGTCTAAGTGGGAATGCATTTGAGAGTGAAAGGTAGTGCTGAGCGGAGTAACTTCTGACTATCCCGACACCCTCCACCCCCCAATATCAGGTGTCAGCAGGTCCTTTGGGTGGTTGATGAAACGAATTGTCTCCTTTGGTGGGGCAAGATGGACCTGTTTATACTTATCTCTGTCTTATAACAAGCTACTTGGCCTTCATTTTCTCTTCTTGGCTGCAAGTCTCCCCCTCGCAGGTTGAATTTAAAGATCAGAAGTATCATCTCCAGAATGCCTGGTATAGAAGGACTGCCACACAGTAAGCGCTCAAAAAGTGGAAGACAGCGTAACTAAAGTCACTTTTGTAATATTACATATAAGATGATATTATTTTTAGAAAGGCCTGTTGTGAAATTAAACAAGAAATAAGATAATTCTGAAAGGGATGAGCATCCCTGGTAGAAAATATGCAAACAGGATCCTGCCACCAGCAGGGCTCTTCTGCCTTGGGCCCTTCAGGGCCTGTGCGGCAGAGCCAACTCCAGGGATGCTGCAGAGCTGGGCTGGGGGCACAGGTGAGGGCCCAGGAGCTTGCCCTGGCCCTGGTGGTAGTGCTGACAAGCTGTGTGACCTCAGGCAAGTGATAACACCTCTCTGAGCTTCAGAAAAGTTACTGAGTTACTGCTTTTTGAAGTGCTTTGAGCAGTGCCTAGCATGTGATAAGCATTAAAGGAGTATTTGGTATAGAAATAAACTGCGACAGGAGCAAGTTTTTTTTTTTTTTTTTTTTTTTGAGATGGAGCCTCAAGCTATCCCCCTGGGTAGAGTGCCATGGCATCACAGCTCATAGCAACCTCCAACTCCTGGGCTCAAGCAAGTCTCCTGCCTCTGCCTCCCAAGTAGCTGGGACCACAGACGCCCACCACAATGCCCAGCCATTTTTTTTTTTTTTTTGGTTGCAGCCATCATTGTTGTTTGGCGGGCCTGGGCTGGGGATTCGAACCCGCCACCTTAGGTGTATGTGGCTGGTGCTGAACCAAACAGTATTATTCCCCACACAGTTCACGGTTTAAAGAAAAAGGCAGGAAAGGAGATTTGCAAGATACCACAAATAATCTCTACATGACAAGGTTTCTGTGAGGACCACATAACAAGGCATCACCATATAGCTTATAAAATGCAAACCATTATGTTAAAAGAAAGCCTTCATCGGTTATTTACTAAATGAGCTTATAAGGCATCTGTTGTGAATTTATAATATGAAAGTTTGGAAATAGAACAATAGAGTGTAAATGATGTTAATGAACCCCTGGGATGGGTTTGGGGAGCGGAGGGTGGGATTCTCTTTGTTCCTTTTACACAGAAACCAAATTACTGAAACAAGGAGGATGGTCAAGGAAGAAGGAAGATTTATTACAGAGGAGACCAACCACAAAGTGGGAGGACTACCTCAAATCTGCCTGCTTGACCTAGGAGGTTAGGGGGTTTTCTAGAGATAAAAGGATCACACATGAAGTGGGTGAGCACTGTTACCTGCTCAGGGTGAAGTGCTAGGAACACAAGTGCAGGGAGAAATCGTACCCATAATCAAAAAGTGGGGGCTGAGCCAGGGTCATCCCAGGTCACCCAAGCATACCCAGGACAGGATGTTAGTAGAATAATGAGCCAGGGGGTGATATTGGTCTTGCTGTTGGTCTCATGATCATGCAGCTTGTAGGGTGGTAGGGAGGGTTACTAGTGGGATGTCACTTAATGTGACTTCAGCTTTGTGATTACCTCTCTAATGCAAGAAGGGCCCACTGTTTCTGGAAAACAACTCAAAAAGGAGGGGATCAGTGAAACGGAAACTTACAAAGTTCTGGTCAGCAAATCTTACTGGCCCGGGACACTGAAGCATGAGAGCCGTGCAGAAAGATGTTTTGTTTTGTTTTCTTTTCAGGGATCCAAGTTCAATGTGAGAAAGATAAAATTAAGAAATTGGGTATGTGTTAAATTTACTAAGTGTAGAATATAAATTAAATGTCTTAACACAATAAATAAGAAAATGCAGTGAAGGCTATGTTAACCAGTTTGATGAAAATATTTCAGATTGTGTGTAAAACCAGCTCGTTGTACCCTATGGTTGCATTAACGTACACAGCTATGATTTAATTAAAAGAAAATAAATAAATAAAAATGCAAAAAAAGAAAAAGAAATCACGACCAAGAAAATACAATGGTAATAACAATAGCGACTACTCAAAACAGGCCAATATTTGTGCCTGGCAATGGGTCATACACAGGTTTTTAAAAAATCATTTCAAAATCCTGAAAGGCCTTTTTTATTACACCTCCATTAGAAAAAGAGGCACAACAAAAATTGCAGTTCTAAAAGGTTCGGTTTTATTCATATAAATTAGAGGTGCTATAATAAGGGACTTATTTAAATCCCTGGGGTAAAAATCAGACAAAATATTACAATTTAAGTTCTTAACTGTCGTGGGCATTGTGGTTTCCCTCCCTATATCCAACAGTTTCTCCTTATTCCTCTTTCCTAAAAGAGTCCCGATCTGATTCAGTCACCCTGAAAGTCTAGAGAGGTTATCTTAACTAGCTTGAATCAATAATGCATAGCATTTCCTCGGCCACTCTAGGTATAAAAGGAATGCACTTCACCGCAGTTGGCTCAATCCAACTGAGGAAAGGGACTTCAAGTCCAGTTTGAAGGAAGATCCCTCCTTCTCTCTCCCCCCCTTCTTTCCTTCTGTCTATCCCTCCCTCTGCCCTCTCTCTCCCACTGATTATGTACCAGGAAGCATGAAGCTCCGGGTTACACACATACAGTCATTTGAAGACCAGGAGCAAAGCCTTTGGACAAGCTGACATGAAGGGTAGAGAAATGAAGAGATAGTAACTAAAGCTACTGCTCAATCTTCTAAACTTCTTGCTCTATGAGTTGATAAACTAATTTTGTTGAAGCCAAATTGGACAGTACCACTTATTTCCAAGCCAAAATGTATAACTAATCCATCAACCACAAACACCTACTTTATGTAATTAAATGTTCTGTGTTTCATTGCTAAATTAAAGCGAATAATACCTTAAAACGTAAAAGCTTTGTCCATTGTCATCTCCAGTAAGCTGGCCAACATGAAAAATGATGCTGGCTATCGATGCTATCACCCAGGCATTTCAGAAATTAAGGGGAAATGTTCCCATTTTTCAAGCACATGTGTTGAGCACATGAACTCAGTAAAGTGTCAGTGTCTTTAATAACACCCTAGTGAATATTTACTGAGAATTTACTAAATACAAGCACTTCACTGACACCACGAACTCATTTGATCTTCACGACCAACAAATAAGATAAGCAATATGGGAAAATCTCATTCTGTGGCTCTTTGCCTTACTATGCTTTGCAGATACTTTATCTTTTACAACTGAAGGTTTGTGAACTCCCTATTTTCCCCCCTCTCCCACTTTGACCAAGACGACAGCACATTTTCCCAACAGGAGGTGCTCCCTTCATGTCTCTGACTCAGCAATTTTTAGCAATAAGATATTTTTTAGTTAAGGTATGCACATGGTTGATAGGTTAGACATAATGTTATTGCCTACTCAGCAAACAAGCATATAGTATCAACATAGATTCTATAAACACAGGGAAATAAAAAAATGTGCCTGACAAGCTTGATTAGCTTTATTGTAATAATTGCTTTGTTGCAGGTGTCTAAAGCCAAACCCACAGTGTCTCCAAGGCGTGCAATGTATTATCCTCACTTAACACCAGGTAAGGAAATGAGTACTAGAGAGCATGTCCCATCCAGCATACTGCTGTAACCAGAATCTGAACCCCATCCTGTCTGCCCACAAAACTTGGCTCTCTTTACCACAGCATTCTGACCCACATGTCATGTTTTTTTTTAAATTCCAAAATCCATGACAGTAACACAGTTCCATGAGGAATGCAGTAGGATACACTGACAGCCATGATTATTTAGCTGGAAAGTGTATCGCCTTATCAATCTGCACACATAAACATCCTCTGGTGTGTTCCAATATGGACTGTTCAAAAATCAGATACAATGTCACAGAAGTTGTGTTTAATTTCAGAAGCCAAGTCTTCTTTTTCAATGGTATACATTTGCCTTAGGAGGAAAAGAATCAAAAGCTCTTAAAAATAAAGGAGTGCACAACATTGTAAAAGAAAGGGTAAAGAGAGAGAGGGGAGAGAGAGAACAACCCTGCTGAGTTTATTGAACAAGTATTTATCCAGCCTGTCCTATGCGCAGCCCTACGGTAAGTGCTGTGGGAAGCATAAAAATGAAAAAAGACTTAGAACTTCCCTCCAGTAGCTTGGATTCTAGAAGCAGAAAGACAGGGATATAGTCACTCTAAGACAGGTGTTACGCAAAACCAAGGGAAGAACTGAAGATGCTTCAAGGTAGGGCTGCAAAGGGACCAGGAGTAGATTAAGGCCTCCAAATAAGCCCCACAGGAGCAGGACAGGTGTAATCCCTTGTGTAACTCCTCAAGTTTAGTCCAGAAAATAAGGACCATAACTTGGGGCTACGAAGGGAGCTTGAAAGTTACACTAAATTTCAGACTATAGAAATGGTGGTTCATAAAGGTTTAGAGGAAAAAAAAATGATTCTATTATAGCCCTATCACGGTAGGCTTTTAACTCACCCATTTTAGGCTTCAGTTATTTCATCTACAAAATGGAGTGATACCTATTTATCAGAGCTCCTGTGAGTGTAAGGCGTGGGGAAATGTTTTGTTAAATCTAAACTGCTGTGCCCACATGCTAAGTGACTATTCACCCTGCAAGGAACGCAATGCTTATTGGACTTTAGGATGAGACTTCTGCTAGGCAGAACATGATGTGGGTGAAGAAGGTCCTGGAGCAGGGAGCCTGGGTAGGAAATAAGTGAAAGAGAGGGGAGGAAGAAGTTGGATGAGTCTAGTCGATCAACAGAAGTTGACGATGGATGGGACAAGGGTGGGGAGAGAGGACAGGAAGATCCCTGGAAGAGCCTGAATACACGTGGACAATTCACAAAGCAACGTGAGGATTTAGAACACCTTAGTGCAGGATCATAGGATCATGCATTTTATACTGTTTTCATCTAGTTAAAAGACATTAGAGTCCCCAGAGTGGCTGATATACAGGTAAAGAGCTCTGCCCTGTGTGTGGACACCAGCCTGCAGGTGGGGGCACATGACCGTCACCTCCCTGGGTCTCAGTTTTCTCATCTGTATATTGGTTCTCCCTCAGATTGCTGGAGACCTACTAAGCAGCTGTTAAAACAGTAAGTGCTCACAAGAGCTTCTGGATCAGACACTTGCTAGAGATCTACTGAGCTGCTGTTAATACAGTAAGTGCTGATGAGAGCTTCTGGATCAGACACTGGATTCCCGAGAGCCAGATGGCTGACTCTAGTGCTTCTGTCCTCTTGTGGCCTCTCCCCCCAGTATGAAGATCTGTCTCGTGGTGGAATGAAGGCTGCGTTCACAGTAAGGCACAAATGTTTCTACACAATGGCCTGCCCTCAGAAATATACATGAAGAATCAGTGAATCACTGTCACTGTGTTTCTTGTTATTTATTGAGACAAAATAAAACTAAAAATGGAGGTGCTTTGATTTGGGACCAAAAAAAAAAAAGGAACAATGAGGTCTCTCCTGAGTAATTTTGACAAGCTACATGTCAACAGGATCACAGGAAGAGCACACTCCAGGATCCCGGCTGCAAACTTCAGCCTGTCTGCTAAATGGTCCCTCAGGCCAGACTCGGGGAGGGCTGCTCACCTTTGCCACAGCTGATGGACTCACCACCTTCCCGTGTCACAGGCCCCATCACTGCCTCCCTCCGCTATCTTGCCTTCCTTGATACAGTTCCGTATTTCCCATCTGAGCTGTCATGATTCACTGTCTCTGTGAGGCTGAGGTTGCTAAGATAAGATAATGGCCTTTTATGTGCAGACACGGTAAATTGTTCTCCGCCCCTCTACATGGAAGACAGTTAAAGTGGAAAGGAATAAATTGCTGGATTTAATACAGTGACCAAACACAAAAGCCTAATAAAAACGTCAGAGGTACATGCTTTGGATCGGCAAAGAATTGTGGCAGCGCCCCGGAGGATGGGAGCTGTGCCTTCGCAAGCCACGGAAGGACACAGAATGGTAAGATTAAACCATCTGCCTCGGTCGCTTCCTAGCATTTTAGAGATTTCAATTTTGTAGTAATTTTGTCATAATATCGTTTTGTTTGCAAATTAAACGACGCAAAACACCTCTCTCACACTCAGGGATGCATGTTGGGAAAGCCTTGATAAATAATGTAAAAGGTTTTATAAGGTAGCAGCCCCCTCTTCAGGTCTTCCTGCGCAGAATAAATATTCCACACCCCAGGGAGGAAATGGCACCAAAAGCCAGCTATGTATCAGTGCTCAGATATAATGACTGCAGATGTGTACAGATCGCCATTCTTCTGAAACTTGTATACTATCAAAGAAAGAACAAATGCAGTGATATGAAAAAGATAACACTTCACGTGCTTCCTGTGGCTCATTTGCCGTGAAAGGTGGTTCAGGGATCCTCTGTGTGCCATGCTCTTCTCCTTACCCCTATGAATATTTGAGCGCCCAGCAATGTGGAAAATGCCTTATGGAGAAGGGAGATGTAAGTTCCCAGGCCCACAGGGGAGTGTCCGATCTGCAGATGGAATTTTGTTAGTAAGCTAATAATCATAATATAAAAATAACACAACTTTCATAATATGCCAGATTTGGCCAAAGCAGTACATTTTTAATTCCCTGGGCTAGAGTTTATAGTGGAATCAAGTGAAAACATCTGAGAGTGGGAAGGTATCTATCATTTGGATTGCACAGCCAGGTCAGGGAAGGGGCCCCACTCCCCAGGCAGGCCGGTGGCCCCTTCTGAATGACAGCGATCTCTGCTGATGGGAAGAAGCACAGCTGTGTCTGGTTAGCAGTAACGCTGGGTGGGAATTCAGCATCCCAGAAGGAGGGTCAGAAAGACCAAGAACTCCATGAAACATCAGAGAAAAAGAGAAAAGAACGAGCAGCTCGGAGGGTGTCTGTGGCATTGGCCTTCACACATCCCCCAGTGTGAGACAGCAGTGAGGCAACAGGAGAACTGAGTCAAAGACCAGACAACTCTGCCAAAGGATTTTAAGGTGATGGCCAATGTCTGGTTATTCTTTTCTCAACCAAGTAAACATTACTTTTGAGAAATAGTTAACTTTAATTGCATTCTGTGGCAGACGTGTTTCATTTCTTAATCCTCTGAAGACTCGGTGACATTGGAACTGGAATTATTCCCATCTTGAAGAAGAGGATATCAAGGCCGAGGACTCAAGTAACATGCTCCACGTCACATACCTCGTAAGCACTGGAGCTGGGCTTCAAATTCTAGCAGTCTGTTCAAAGCCCTCACTCATCCTCCAACCTGGAGTTCTTGTGTATCTACTACCACATTCTACACGCACAATGCTTCCATTTCAATAGAGAGAGAAAGACAACACAATAAATACGTAAAATATACAAGATGAGACACGCACGGTGGTGAAGCTCAAAGAGAGGCTAGAATAGGGAAGAGAGGGTAGGACTCTGCGGTTCTTTATGCAGAGGGAACCTAAAACGTAGATTTTTAAACAAGTAACATCCAAAGATTATATGTGTTTGCAAATGTTCCCATGAAAGGATCAATAAATTGAGGTATATGTACACCAAGGAATATTATGCAGTCTTAAAGAAAGATGGAGACTTTATACCTCTTTCATGTTTACCTGGATGGAGCTAGAACATATTCTTCTTAGCAAAGTATCTCAAGAATGGAAAAAAAATATCCAATGTACTCAGTCCTACTATGAAACCAACCCAATTATAGCCCAAGAAAAAGAGGAAAGGGGAGAGGGAGGGGAAGGGAGTGGGGAGGATGGGTGGAGGGAGAGTAATTGGTGGGACCACACCTACGGGGTGCATATTACAAGGGTACATGTGAAATTTACTTGGTGTAGAATATAAATGTCTGAACACAATAACTAAGAAAACGCCGTGACCCAGTTTGATGAAAACATTTCAAATTGTATATAAAACCAGCACATTGTACCCCATGACTGCATTAATGTACACAGGTATGATTTAATAAAAAAAAAAAAGTTAGATAATTTGAAGTGAATGGTTTCTATAAAACTCATTTAACACCAAGCTTTAAAATAGTTGTTGTTTGAGCCATCATCCAATTTTATGTTTCTGTTTCTGTTTGATGTATTTTCCACTAATATTTAATATAAATAAAAACTGGCACAAAGCGATAAGGAAGGGGAATTCAGAGATGGGACAGCAGCTTTCATTACTGATCAGTATAAGCATCCTGGTGAGAAGTATTAATCAAGTATATGTTTTGTAAAAAGTTGCTTTTGGAGTTCTATAATATTATTTCTTCCATTTATTTTTATTCCTGTGTCTAATTGCTCATATCTAATTTATTTTGTCACATAGTGCTGGAAAGTTAGACCTTGGCAAAAATACTAAAAAAAATTAGCTCTGCAGTGAGACTTCAAAGTTCAGCAAACATCCACCAATTGTACATGAAAAGCTTTTGGCTCCAACACTCTCTATGTAGAGTGAGAGATTCTTGGGTTGACACAGAGGATGGACACCTCAGTGTGACACCCAAGAGTGCTGTGCACAGCAGGTGCTCCACAAAGGACTTCTGAAGCTTCAGTGACAGATGCATGGAGGAGAGAAAAAGTGTAGCTGTCAAATGTTCAAGTCATTAAAATGGTAGTTGAGTGTCTCTGTGTGTGTGTGCACATAACACACACCATACACAGACACACGCACACAAACACCTAAACAAATATCAGTGCTAAGTCAATAACATTGCTATAGACCAATCTCAGTTTCTCCATTCCTTGAGATAACAGAATGCCAAGTTTACCTGCAAAGGTGGGTTCAAAAGAACAGATTTACCAAACCAATACACTATGAAATGTCCTGCACCTGACAATGTTGGTACGTGGAGAATAATGTATATGTCAACCAACTGTGTCCAAAATAGTGTTTATTTCAAGAAAAATCTCAAGCAGAGCTGGGTGCGGTGGCTCAGGCCTGCAATTGTAGCACTTTCAGACGCCAAGGTGGGTGGATTGCTTAAGTTCAAGAGTTTGAGACCAGACTGAGATAGAGTGAGATCCTCTCTACTTAAAATAGAAAAACTGGCAGGGTGTTGTGGTGGGCACCTATACTCCCAGCTACTCGGGAGGTTGAGGGAAGAGGATTCCTCACTTGAGTTTGAGGTTGCTGTGAGCTATGATGCCATATGATGCCATGACATTCTACCCAAGGAGCACAGTGTGACTCTGTCTCAAAAAAGGAAGAAAGGGAGGGAGGGTTACTTCTCATTCTGAAGTAATGAAAAGCAATTATTCTAGGCAGCACCTGGAGTTCAGTGAGTAGGACACCGGTCCCACATAACAAGGGTGGCAGGTTCGAACCCAGCCCTGGCTAAACTGCAACAAAATATAGCTGGGTGTTGTGGTGGGCACCTGTAGTCCCAGCTACTCAGGAGGCTGAGGCAAGAGAATCACCTAAGTCCAGGAGTTGGAGGTTGCTGTGAGCTGTGACACCATGGCACTCTACCAAGGGTGACAAAGTAAGACTCTATCTCTAAAATAAATACATAAATAAGAAAAGGTATTATTCTTTGGGATAGCTAAAAACTTACTCTTGCTATTTCTGTTTAACTGGAATAAACAGGAAACATAGAGAAAGAAGACATACCTGTCCAGACAAATAACTTTGAAAAGCAAATGTTAAAAAATTGAATAGACTTATCGCAGGTTAATACTCAAGTGTCCACCGTTGTCACCACAGAGGATATAACCTTCATTATTTTCCAGCACATTTGAATACTGAATACCTTTCTTTTTCTTGGGCCACTGGAAAGCATATTAAGAGTCACTTTTTGAAATATAAAACAATATGAAATTACTACAGCAATAAATACGAGGTACATGGTATTCAAGCAACATGTGCTTGAGAATTGGGAAGGGAGTTATACTTACAAAAATTTGTAAAATGAATCATCTTCTAAAAATACAACCAAAGTATCTTGTGTAACAGACATCACCCTCAACACTAGGGCTTTCTATTTATTTGAAAGCAACTAAACTGCTATCAAAACAGGTTCACCTATTCTTGAAAAGTATTCTTCAAGCAGGTAACTTAATTTAGAAAAGAAAGCAATATCTGGACTCTGTTGTTGTTTTAAACCACTTTTCTCTCTTTAGATTTAGGGTATGGCTTCTAAATGGGAAATGGTTGAAGAATAACATTCACCCATTTGAAGAAAATTTAGTTCGATGTTTATATACCTTTTGGCCCCCTGTCATATGTACTTTAAGTTGTTCATCTGATCTTGATCTAGCCTCCATCTTAGGGCAAGAGAATGACGTAAGGTCATTCAGAAAAGAACATAATATAACGTGAGTGGTGGTCATGCCACCAGTACCATGTTTCACTCAGATACTGACAAGGATTAAGGAAACATTCTTTCCTGGCCCCCTTAGGTGAAAACTCTTGCCCTGAAATATGATAATTAATATACCTTGTGATTTTTAAACAGAGTTATTGTAGCTACAAGCGTAATTCCTGTTCATACAACTTTGCTTTTTCAAACACATTATTTGCTGCAGTAATTTCCTGCGTCAACTGAATTCCAGGGGATTACGTGGCGGGTGGGGAGAGGGGAAGAGGTATTTCCTTTTATCAAATGTTAGCTATGTGGCTCTCTCATTCCCTCACGTTCCTGTGTAATAAAAGAAGAATCCAGGGTGGTCACTTGGAGTACCTGATTACCAACCTTCCTTGAAACTACTCATTAGGTGTGGAATTCATTCCCCAACAAGAGAGGGAAAGAAACCCACATCAACGCACAGAGCAGCTCCTGCCTCTTAGAAACGCACTCCAGATTCTATCTGCCTTCAGGGCATTCAGGGTCCACACATTCTGTCCCCCTCCAAAGGTCAGGAAAATTAACTGTCCAGGGTGCACAAATGCACTTCTGAAGGAGAATTACAGAAAATGATGGCCCCTGCTCTCAAGCCTTTACACAGATGATGATAACACAAATACACAGATAGGAAACTTCATCAGCCAGCTCCACGTTTTTCTCTTGATTTGCTCATTTTATTTTTAATTTATTTCTTCCTGCTAACATCAATAATGTTTGAGAGGCAGGTGATTCTGTTGTACCTCACTTTCCCCAGACTGAGGGATTGTCAAGTATCAAGATAACCACTTAATAAGCATTACCATCAAATTTCCGTTCATCATTGTTTTAAGCCTAACCCTTCAAACAATTCACATTTAATAGCAAAGCCATGAAAAATATAAGCAGGCTATATTTCTCTAGCAAAGACACTGCCGTTATTTATTACATTGCTAATGGGAGAGAAAACAATCTCAAAATCGCTTGCCCATAACTTAATTATCTAATTCCTCATTTGTTGCCAGGAATAATCCCGGCATTATAATTCCTGTAAGTCCTGTGAAGAGTTCCTTATATATTTTTGAGAAATAGCTGGAACAAATCTCAGATGTAGTTTGCTCTCCTCCCTGGCACCATTGTTTTTGAACATCCCCTAAGCTACTTTATGTTAAATTCTGGCAACATGAGGGTGAAAACACTGGACGTGGTCCCTCTCTGATCTCATCTACTGTATACTTTCTATGCAAAAAAAGAAAACTCTGATTCCCAAAGAAAGATCAAGTAACCTTCCTCCATCTGCTGGCAGTGTTCAGCAGAGCTAGGATTATAATGACAAGCAGCATTCTTTTCACATCTCAACATATTTCAGTCACTCTGAGTGTCTTCCCCAGCTTAATTTCCATCAACCATTCAGGCAAAAAGTATTTATAAACCAACCAGCGCTAGGCTAGATGCTGCATGTGAAACAAAGATAAATGGAAGACAGGAGTTGGTGCAAAGTTAACATACCTGCTATAATTAGAGAAGAACATGTGACCACACACTCTAGGACACAGAAAACAATAATACTGGTTTTAATAATAATAACAAACAGGAAACAAAATAAAGTACATAGTCCTGATTACATGCAAAAAAAAAAAAAAAACATACCCAGCCCGATTCATTGAAGGAATACTGTATATACAACACTCCATGAGGAATAATCTCCTAGTGCCCTCATTTCACACAAGGGGAAAGGGAAGGACAGGCAGGTAACTGAGTGACACACACAGAGGCCATCTGAATCCACGGTCTGCACTGACAGCCACTGCCCTGGAATGAATAGTCAGTGAAGGCATGTGAAGCAGCTGAGAGCTTTAACGGAGGGGGTGAGTCTCCCATAAGGATAAACGGTACTTCAGAAGAAAGAGGCGAGGAAGGGGTCCAGAAATTTGCTAGGATTTTCCAGCCAGCAGCTGGAAAATATGCTCAGGTGGGACGCAGCATCTACGTGGTGACATCAAGACAAAGTTGAAGAGGTAACGTAGATCAAGATTTCGGTTATATCTTTCCTATGACAGCTATAAATTAGTTTTAAAATAGGGCTGTGTACATTGGATACTTTTTTTATAGGAAAGATATAACCTAATTATAGCCTTAGAATATGGGGAGGAAGATGGGAGAGGAGAGGGGTGGATGGGTGGAGGGAGGGTGATTGGTGGGGTCACCTCTATGGTTTATCTTACAAGGGTACAAGTGAATCTTTCTAAAAGCAGAGTATGAATGTCTTAATAACTAAGAAAATGACATGAAGACTACATTAACCAGTTTGATGAGAGTATTTCAAACTGTATATGAAAACACCATACTGTATCCTGTGATCGCATTAATGTACACAGCTATGATTTAATTAGAAAAAAAATTTCAGTGCATCTTCAAAGCCACACGATAGAGTTGGGTACAAGTGGGAGGTTAATTTTAACTGAACTAATGACCGGCAAGTACAATACAGAATATTTCTACCTATTTTATGTACACGCTCAAGGCATGAAATGGTTCAATAGAGTAACTCTTAAATATGTTTTTTACAGCATTGTTGTACAATACTTAGAACAATTATTCCTTGACTTTAAAAGGCAAACCTAGAGTCTACATTTAAAATAAAAACTAAAATCTTTCTTCTTCGTTTGACACAGATTCCAAATAGCTAGTGCATGAATTTTTAATATTTACTTTCTCAGTATATAAGCACAGCATTTTCTTAGCATGAAAGCAACACATTTACTGATGTTAAATAAAATTTCCTATAATTTTTCTAAATATTTATTCTTCATCTTTGTGAAGGGATAGTATGAGCAGTTTCCATTCTCTGCCCCCTCCCACACACGTATCACCTGGTCAGCTTGGAGTGTCAGTAGGTATAACAAATGATGTCACACATCTATGGTGCATGTTACAAGGGCACATGTTAAATCCACTAAGTGTAGACTAGAAATGTCTTAACACAATAACTAAGAAAATGTGGTGAAGGCTATGTTAACCACTTTGATGAAAGCATTTCAAATTGTGTATAAAACCAGAACATTGTACCCCATAATTGCATTAATGTACACAGCTATGATTTAATAAAAAAATTAAAAAAAATACACTCACTATCCTGTGCATTGAAAAGCCAAGTTTTCCAGGCATGGTGGCTCACACCTGTAATCCCAGCACTTGGGAGGCCAACGCAGGGGAATTGCCTGAGCTCACAGGTTCAAGACCAGCCTGAGCCAGAGTGAGACGTCATCTCTGAAAACAGCCAGCATTGTGGTGGGTGCCTGTAGTCCCAGTTACTTGGGAGGCTGAGGCAAGAGGATCATTTGAGCCCAAGAATTTGAGGGTGCTGTGAGCTGTGATGGCATAGCACTCTACCAAGAGTGAGAAAATGAGACTCTGTCTCAAAAAAAAGAAAAAGAAAGAAAAGAAAAGAAAAGAAAAAGCCAAGTTTTGTTCCTCCTCACTTTCTCTTTCTCAGTCTTAAACATCTAGACATTCTGTGTCTTTGGAATCCCTCAACTAAAAGGTGGATACTATGTAAAGGAGATAAGATTTAAAGAAATACTCCTCCCCGAAAAAGAAATATTCCTATTTGTGGGTTTTTGTGACAAGAGACTGGGTAGAGAAGCAGCATGGGAAGGAAAAGATCAATGTGGGTTAAAAAAAAAAAAATAAGAGAAGTTTTGCAGAAAAGCTGTAACTCGATAGAGGGAAGGAGACCATGTAAGATCAGACAAAGGGCCTCCATGAGCCTGAGCAGCACTCTGTGAGTGAGAATATAAATCTCAATTCAAAGCAGGGCTTTCTATTAAGAGATTTTAAAAACATTCAATATTCCTTCCACTCTCCTACCATGAATAATGCAGAAAGTGGGTTTTATCCTGAAGTATTTGAATTCAAACTTAAAACAAAAACAGGGAAAAGCAGGTTTTGTTTCAGTATAAATAAAAACAGTATACTTTGATAGAAAAACTACATTAGAATGGCATATTTGTTTCAGGAAAAATATTAAAAGATTTCACTTGAGCAGCAGATAACTTGGTAAATATATTTAAATTTTTTAGGCTTGGATAAAAGTTTCCTAACCAGAAAATGAAAGAAGATATAAATTCTAATAATGTATCTTCAGAAAAATAGCTGACAATACATATTTTCCAAATATTATTAGTTTGCCTCGAGGTCACATTAACTTTCTTATAAAGAAAATCAAAGAAGAAAGAGTAAATCAAAGAATTTGATAAAATCGAATCTTTTGGGAATTATAAAAGTGAATTAGAATTTTCACATACATAAAATACTATTTAAACAGCATATTGTCTATTCTATACCCATCTCACCGTGATGATTACCACCTCCAAATTAAATAACAATTTGAGTCACATATTAATTATTTGCCTTCTTACCATAGAATTCGCTTGCCTATGAATAGCTACTTTAAGCATGACTCATAAAACAATGTAACTACAGTGTTGGTTCAAAAGATACAAAATGTTTATAATTGCCCATGTATGCATACAGAACTTATTGAGATAAAGCAATTAGTAATTACAAATGTTTTACAGTAGAAATTTTAAAATGTAATTTAAATAATACTTGCATACAAGCATTTACACCAATGTATTCATTTAAGATGTATTTTTAACATATTAGTTTAGAAAACCTTTTAAGTAAGTTTGCCGGATTTAAAATGTAATTTAAATTAATATTTTAGGGAAAAAGGGGTCAAGGTTAAATTGTTTGTCTTCCTTAAAAAGTTTATAATGTCTTTTGTTTCTCTACTTACAAAAGAAAATCTCAATGAAACTTGGATATTAAAACTCCCAGGAAACCAACAATAAAAGCTGCTAAGAATTTCACAAGTTTTTTTTTTTTTTTTCCTTAGGTGTTAATTAAATGATCATTTAACACTGAAACGTAAACACCACGTTTTCATCTCCTGACAGCACAGCCTATTATAAATCCCGGGGTAATAAAAGTCTCGGCGTTAATGCTCTGAACCGAGTTCCCACAACACTCTAAGATGCCTTGTCCTGCCTAAGGTTAAGCATGTAGACACAAAACAAAGCTGTGCCTCCTCGACTTCCAGTCCAATTTTCCCATCGCCCAGTGACCTAGGTAACACTTGGAGCAATAAAGAATAAATTTAATTTCTCCAGCATTTTGTGAGGATTAGGAACGATTGTTAGCTTGCAATGACTTTTTATCTTTGGATTCTTTTTCCTCCAGAGCATTTCTCCGGTCCTAAAAGAGAATTCTGATGGTTTAAGACATAGAACAAACAGAACTTTAAATTAGGCTTTTTTTCAATCAATTGGAACTGTTGGAGGGGAAGCAATCAACTCTTCTCTGAGCTGTTCTCAGCTATTCACATACTCCGAGCTTTAATCTTTCCCTAGTAGAAGAAACCTATCCTGATGGGGCAAAGCTATTTTTTCCCATTCTGTTTCCTGACTTATTTACTTCTCCTTTAAGCTTTTTTTTTTTTTTTAACGCTTAAATCAAGTTGCCATACTTCGCTGTAACCTCTCCTTTGGAGAATGTTTCAAGAGACACAGATGTTCTCTTAATAACATTTCCCACTGCTATGCTGTACCCAAGATCCTGGGTGTGGCCATGCCAGGTCTTCTTATTTTTCATTTGCTCCTTCCCTAAGATTTAGTTTCTTTTTAAACTTCTGTTCAAAGGGTTTTCGTATAACACTTTGTCAAATATTTTAAGGTTAATCCTCTGTAGAGAACTCAGTGATAGTAATTAACTTTACTCGATTAAGGGTAATAAGTAATGAAGGGACACACACCACACTTACCTACCTGTAATGCTCTGTGCTTAGGAGAAGTACAAGAATTATGACATAAACCAAATAAAAACAA
Source organism: Galagoides demidoff (assembly GCA_963574575.1). NCBI lineage: Eukaryota > Metazoa > Chordata > Mammalia > Primates > Galagidae > Galagoides > Galagoides demidoff. The sequence continues at coordinate 25,887 of CAUYQV010049671.1, read as the reverse complement.
AAACAACTTCTGGTTCAAACCACTTCATCATGTCATATTGTTTAAAGTGCTAAAAGATTTGCTATTTGTACTGGATTTTTACATAATGTGTGGCAGAAAAATGCACTTAAAATCTCATGTACAGCATGTATAAAGATCAAGATGTTCCACAGATCAAAACGTATTTCTATAAGCGAATGGATTATCTTATGTCATTTTAGAAATTAAAGTTTTCATTAGTGCTAAATATTCTTTAACAACTTATGCAAATCTGAACAATTTTCAGAATCATTTTCTTTGACTTTAAGGACTGTACTCAGCATTTTTAAATAGTTTGTATTTTTCTATCATCTCTCATTCAGGGAAAAAAACATCGTGAATACAGAAGTTTAAATATGTGGGTTACCATAAGTAGTTTTTGAGACACAGTCTGTTTTCTTTAACCCTTAATTCATTTTACATACAAATTTTATATATGAATCATCAACTAAGTGTATAAAGATTTTTTTTTTTATGAAAATCTTGGCCATAGTGTACCATTGGCTTTTAAGTAAAGAGAAAGAAAATGGTGTAAATGCACATTTCATGTCAATTTGTAGTGATTAAACAATTAATGTGACTGTGCATATTTACACATTATTACACTGAGCATAAATGGCACCAAGTGGGGCAGCAGAACCAGAAATTTTGCTGACTCAGGACAAGTTCCAAAGACTTCAGACTGGCTGACTATTATTTCCCTTTGATTTGCAATAAGAGGATAATAAAAATACAAATATGATTTCTAACATACTTTAAAACTGATCATGTTCTTTGGAATACAAAACTTAAATTATGGCTGCCATATCCCCAGAATATAAACAGTATTATCATTCCCACTTTATAGGTAAGAAAACCTGCCTCTAGGGTATCCACTAACCTCCAGAGAGGAGGTTATATATATAACTGCAAATACCTGAAGAGACATTTAAATACTTTCATTTTTAGCCAACTTCCTTATGACATAAATTAAATTAGGTTCAGTGTCTTAAAACATCATGTAATTACATAAGTACATGAAAATCACTAAAATATTACTAAAACCCTATAGACACTTATTTGCAAAAATGGTATTTATGTAAACTTCAATCTCCAAATTAAAACCTTGAGATTGCAGTGACAATTTCATGATTTTTATAATTAAATTTTGCAATATTGCCAGATATTGTATATACAAGATATCGTAACATGAAAACCATATACTTGAATTCATGTTTCAGAAAATAAGATTCCTCTTAATGAATATTCTAGGCTTTAATGTACCTGTTACAGGTGAAATGTTAGCAAGGGTCGAAATCCCCAAATACGACATATTATTTGGGCCTTCATGTTCTGTCAGTTCCTCCCCAGCACCCATCAAAGTATTTGCCAAAGCTAAATTGTCATAACAAGAGTACTTGGTGGTGGGGACAGAAGCATTTATATTTTGGAAAGCAGTCATTTGAATGAGTTCAACTGAGTGGTAAGGACCTTCCTGAACCTCATTTTCCTATGCCATGAACTATGCCATGGAATTCACACTCAGACAATCCACTCTGAGGCTTGGCAACAACAGAAACCTGGCAATTGGGGGGCTTTTTCTAGCAACCAGTCTTCTACTGGTAATCCCTTTGAAGTAAAAACTATCTACACCAGGCCTGGCAAATAGAAATGCAGATTGTATTTGGCAAAAATCTCAGATACCATTTTAATCTTCCCTGGATTTAGAACCGTTAAATCATAGGATTATGCGTTCATTTTTTTAAAGAAAAGAAACCAAAAAGCAGCTCCTTCTCCACGCTTTGCACTTTCTTCCTCACGGCACTGGTGATGGTTACTGGAAAGTGTGCTCGGACACCAGCATTTCAAGCCTTCCCCCATCCACTTGAAAACAAACAACTGGTTCTATAATGCTCATCTTTTAAAATTAAATACTCCTTGCATATCTCCATTTTTTAAACGGCAGCAACAGAGCCCAATAATAACAAATAATCAATACATTATCCAAGCAATAAAAAACAGAAAGTTAACACTTTTCTAAGTTTCATCACTTTTATTGGTTCATTTCCAGGATGAAGAGTTAGTCTCTTCCCCATGGCGAGTGTCAGCGCACGACACATCGGTTCCTTACACGGAATCCTAACACAGACACGCCACCTTCTGAGGAACTTTCATCCTCAGCCCATGAAGTGCTTTGGCAATCTCAGCACCAGAAATCAGCGGTAGCTATCATGGCAGCTCCCTAGATGAGTAATGATGTCGATCTGGCTGGACAACGGTAACCGTAGCAACAGTAACCTGCAATTCCTGCACAACCGCGGTCGGATTTATTGTGGCAGGGGCAGAGAGGCCAAGAGTAAAATGAAGCAGCGAACTACAGCACCTGACACCTCTAGGAGCCCACACTTTAATCAGAGTTGGCAGAAATTAATTCAAGAGGAATTTTTACACGGGCTCCACTGTTGTATTCTGCTTTTATGCTTGACTACAGGAATCCTACGAGACTAAACGGACATCCCAAAACTAGAGCGTTAGTTTTCTACAAGTGCAGTGCTATCTTAAATTAAGGGCTGTTTTCAAACAGAAAAGTGAAATATAAAAGTGATAGTGAAAAAGCTATCATTCTGACTGTGCCGTGTCTATTGAAACTCCTCAATGATGAGAAAACCGAAGGGGGCCAAACATTTAATTAGCCAAGTTTTCCTTTAAATTTAATTTGGTTTTATTATTCAGAATGCCCTCCCAGAGTTACTATTTGCTCATTCCAGTTACAAACCCTGAACCCAATGGAGACTTAATTCAATACATCAAACACTTCACTGAGAGTTTCTAAAGGTCAAGCCTTATACTAGACCCTGGGGATATTAAAAAAATATTTCCATAATATGTGTACAATCAATATTTGTATGCGTAATCATAAAAATACAACTAAGGTCATAATCCTTAGTTGGCAAGAATAAAAGTGGCTGTTTAGGGGGTGAGGAAATAATGAATAATTTTTACTTTCTCTTTTAGATTTTTCTGAGTTTCCTAAACCTTTCTAACAATGAGTATGTGTTACAAATATTTTTTTAAAATACCAAAAAAAAGAAAAATCTAAGGCTCCTTCTTTGGGAGGGGAGGAAAGGAAAACAAAGACAGGTTAGTTATATATTTGTTGTGCATAGCAAATCAATTCATTACCTTAATAAAAATTAAGATTTTTTTCTCTTTAAAAAGTTCCAATTATTATAGTTTCAAAAACAATTTTGAGAATCTGAGCTCCTATCTAACAGCAAATGAATGATGACCTTTCCTATCAAATCATGCATGCAAAATCTATTTGTCTTAGGTAAGTATTCAGTAGGTCATACAAAAAGTCCTTGCTTTGGGGTGATGCCTGTGGCTCAAGGAGTAAGGCACCGGCCCCATATGCTGAGGGTGCCAGGTTCAAACCCAACCCCAGGCAAAAAGCTGCAAACAAAAGTTCTTGGCTTTAAAAAATTCCATTTATAATGTTAAATAATGTAGTTGCTCCAAAACTCATGGGAGAATAATAAACACCACTGTGAAACACCCCCCCCAAAAAAAACACTCAAGGAATTAAAAATAAAAAGAATGAGTCACGGAGATATATGCATTTATGTTGGTTTGTTTAGTTTTGGTTCAATAGATACAAGTGAAAAATGAATTTTTACAAAGTGCTTTAGGTTCTGAAGCTTATGTTAGAAGCTGAGTAAATATAATACTCAAAGAAATAAACTGGAAACCACAAATCAAATATTTATAACCAAATGCCTAACCGCAGAACTCCCAATGCCATTCCTCTCTAATGAGCTCAGATTAGTAGTTGCAAACTCCGATCAGAAAGTGTGAATCACTCACTCCTGAGCCTCCTGTAATGATGGGTTTATCAGGAGGATCTGCGTGGGGTGCTACTCATAAATTTCTATCAATCACAATCAGTTGTTTCAAAACTCACTGCAACCTCTTTTTACGTTAACCAGCTCCAGATTTCTCTAAAAATAATTTTCTCCACTCTTAGGCTGATAAGAGGAGGGGCAAAAGGGAGGGGAAAGTCTCTTCATATGTTAAGAAAATTGTATGCCATCCTTTTAAACCTACAACCCATCCTTCCTTACTTTCCTCTCTCTTTACTTACACTTCCCATCTGTCAACAAGTGCTTGTAATTTTATTACACTGTCCTGTACTTGATGCAGAGTTGGTATTATTTTACAGATTTCTGTTAATGGACTGGATAAATGGTAATGGTATTTCATCTAGTCTCCTGCTCCAACAAACACAGCTGCAACTGTACTACTATTTCTGAGCAAACATCTTGACCTGAACATGTAGTACTCTCTCAACCCGTCCAGAGAGAAATTGGAGCAGACAGCAAAGGAAAAGCATATTTGGCCGCGAGCAGCAACCGACCGTGTCGAATCATAATTCATATTCAGTAGACCCTCTTTGGCTTTTATATTGCACTTAAGAGTTTGCGAAAAGCATCTCAGCTTCTTCCCCTGGCATCTTGTTTTCAGCTCTGGGTCAAAAGATGATTTATTTATTACAAAAGCTCAAAGACAATCAACCTATTGTCCAGCACATCAGATTAGCTTTCATCTAAGCAAATCAGTGCTAAAAAGTAAACATCAGTGTATAAACTACACAGGATATTAAACCGGTCAACATTTTTGGTGATTAAAAAAATATCCTTTTTATTGGTTATAAGGGGAAAATAGGAGTAAGGATGGGCAAAAGATAGAAGGAAAGAAGTACATTTAGATATTTGCATCCTGTAACGAGTTACAGAGAGAAAATAAATTTTAAATTTATTTTATTAGTTCTAGAGATTTGTCTTTATCATATTGTAGGTGCAACCATGGTTCAGTTAATAAGTATATGCAACAAACAGTCAAATACTTTCCTTGTCCCAATATTTTTTCCTATTATTTGTCAAAACTTCTGCATCTGTTTTTTTTTTTCCTGTCATGTGTACTTCTAAAAAATTTTTCCTTTTGAAATGAACATTTTGAAAGACACTTTTGTATGTAGGTTTGTGCAAATTTTTCCATCCGCTAGAGTACCTGTTTCAGATGTGCTCCTGGGCCCTTCTATCATACTAAGAAAATCTCAACCTGCACCCACCCATTTCACAAGCTTTTGATCCTCTGTTAATTTTTAAGAATGGTCGTTAAATTTAATTAGCAATTCCTAGCATAAAACAGTCCTCACGTGCAGTTTGTAACTTATCACTCAAGAGAAGTATCACTGTTTACCCTTCATCTAAGTCTAATTCAGGGGAGGCCTGAGTTCCTCAAGTCAAAAGAAGATTCCTGCTCTAAGGATGCTGATAAAATTACACCTTTGGCTTCCTATATAGGCATCTAATACCTATATCAGGTCACATTCCCAAGTAAAGATGAGCATTTCTTTCAATATTAAACATTAAAACATCCAAGTATAATTTCAGGTATATCTAAATACATCAAAATATTTGCATCTGTCTTGCAACTAATTCCACCTAACAGATACAACTTTAATTTGTATTACTCCCCAGGGTAAGTCTTTTGAGCCAAACAGGAACATACATACACAGAACATACTTTCTAACTATCCTATTCCCCATTTATGAACATGTCTTTATTTAGTGAGGAAACACTGGCTTATCATTTGTTTGTTTGTTTTTCCAGAATATTATGGGGGTACAAATGTTTTGGTTATGGGTTCTGTTTCTTTAATTCCCTTTTTAAAGATTTCAAGTCTTTTCTTTCATATAGCAGCTGCATTAAGTTACAAAAGCAAAAGAAAACATAAGAGAAAATCTCTCACTTCGCCACATGGTACTGTCAGAGACGGAAGCACGTTGAACAGAGTGTAATTTGCAGATGGGGGATTCTGCCCTGGATTATACCTCCTGAAAACTCCTGGGGAAGTTGATCTACCTGCCTCCAAACTAAACATCAAACAGTCCTGTTTCTCAAAGATAGTGTCTCCTTGACTTAATCATTTTAATTCTAGATAACAGATATTCTGTTTAAAATTATATTTTTATAGCACCTAGAAAATGGACTTTCCTTGACTGCTATGTATTATTTTAAAATGCGCACCACCAGGAAAGCAGAAGTTAGCAGTACTCATTGTATATTAGCTGGAAGTTAATTCTTTAAAAATCTCCTCAACCATCAATAATTAAAGCAGAGAATGCAATATTATTAGAACCAACTCTGTGGCCCTTCCTTTGAAATATAAATTTAGCAAATGATAAAGATTTTAAGATTAGATTTTGCTATAATCTTTCCAGCAATCTGCATCTTGTTCCCTTGGTAGAAAGAGTTCCTAATTTTTTTTTTTTCTAAAAAGATAGTTTCAAAGTATCCTTATTTGATTTTTTAAAAATCTACTTAAATCCAGCTATTTAAGCAGCAGGAACAAAAACTTATTTAAAAAGAAGAGAAGAAAGCCTGCCAGGTGACTTTGGTTATCCTCAGAGGAAGAGAGTCAGGCAAATCAGATTCTCAGTGAAATGGTGCCACAGATGGGGAAGTGCTTTCTACACCGAGTGAAGGTAGGAGGAGGCCCTAACACGAATCCTCATTATAATAAGGGGAGGGGTGTAGGAACTGATAACAGCCCTAAAGCCTTGGCTACAAAGTCAAGTTTGAAGAAATGCAATATCAAGTTTGGAGAAATGCAATATGCTCGTGCTGTCTGCAAACACTCCCACGTGGGCCTTCCCCAGTGTCCCGGGAAGGGGGCCACTCGGAGCAGTCACCCTCTATCCCAGCAGTTCTGCCACACCACGCATGCACATCAATAATCATAGCCATTTATTTTCCCCACACTTTGTATTTTATCTCCCATCTGCACAAAATCATGCATACGGCTGAAAATCTAATCTTAAAAGTTTTCTAAAATGTGTTTTCACTATTACACATTAGCTCAGCAAACAAGCAGCCCAGGAAGGAGAAATTGATTCTCCTTCATATTCACATTACGTTCCTTTAAAGAATTCCTTCCTTTCACAGCCTATGATGTATTTGATATGAAAACCTTGCCTTTGTATTTGCAGAGTTTGGGATTCTGGCTTTAAAAGGAACATTTAAGAGGAACTTTACAGCTCTCTTTAAATGCCTTATAATAATATTTTCAGACTAATAAACACTACTGCGTGACTACAGGAACAATACCCAAAAAAAGCTGACATTAAAAACCTCAACTTTACAAGAAAACACTGCCAACTTCCTCATGAGAGGAAGCACAGTAGCAATTTTTCCCTTCAAAATGCAATCATTGAAAGTTTCCATACAAAATTAGGTAAACCTCACCATCATCTCGTGATCAGCAGAAAAGAATAATACAATTTCTGTAACATGCGTAATAAGCCACAAAATACCAACCAAAGGAAACAAGCAGAATGACTGGAAATCTAATCATAAATCTCCTTAAGAAAAAAACAAGAAAGGCAAACTTTTAATCCATTAATCTATGAGTGAATAGATTCCAGGAAAGCACAAGGAAACAGATCCAAACGCATTTAATAAACTCAAGGTACTACCCAAAGCAACAATAACTATCTGTGTCTACTTACAGCCTGTACAGCTTCGAAGTCCCAAGAAACAGCAACTCAGGAAACAGCTGAAGGTGGTTTCTGTTTAAACGCCTTTTGAGAAAACAAAAACAAAGCTTGTGTTACACAGAACATACCCAACAAGGAGCCTGCGATTTGTATTTCAAGAAAGAATGAAATGACATTCACGAGGATTGAAGCACTGCAAATCAAAACTTGGTTACACCTTCTGTCATACGATTCTATAAAGCAATTTTCCATTGTGCTTACTTACTCTGATGATGACTAGTGGGGCCTAAACTCTGAACTCAAATCCTGTGCCAAGATCAGTCAACCAGCATGTATACACATGGATAAAGGATGTCGTGACTCAGACTTTAGAGCCTAAGTTAGCTGCAGAAACATCACAGCAGATTACCTTGAAATAATTTGAATGCTGTCCCATATCACCTAAATCTTCAGCCATACCATTGTGGGCAGATGGAAATTTTGATTTTGTTAGTTTTTCATCTCATTGGGATAAAAAAAGAAGTATGAGAAACTGTCAGCATCATTTGTCTCTGTAGGCAAAATCAGAAGAAAACCAACCCAAAGTTCAAAACTCAACCAACAGCTCCCAAACCTTAACTGAATTTTAGGCTAAGAGCTATAACTAATAATGGAATCAGAAGTGTTTAAGTAATGTTTTAAAATGTTTAAATGACATGGGAATGTTTTAGAAAAGAATTTGGTTGCAACTCTAACTTGATTTCAGGCTTGATGTCACGCATCTAAGTTCTTTCGAGATAAGCACACCTAGTAACTAAAGTGGGGGCAGATCCCATCTCTGATGTAGATGTAACACCCCAGTCCCATCTGTTTGAAAATGTATAACTTAACGTCAAATTAAAAATAATTTTTATCTCTCTGCTTTTCTCAAATCTAAATAAAATGATAAAAAGCTGATATAAAATGATGCAAATGATTTAAAAACTGCTTCACTCCAGAGAAAAGTAGTTCCAGAAACTAATGTCACGTTGAAGAAACCAGAGGTATTTTTTTAAGTCTTAAAGATAAACTTTAAAGGGACAGGAAAAGACGGCATACCAATCGCAACATATTGAAAGGACTATCAGGTAGAAGCAGAATTATACTTATTTAGTCCCCAGAAGGTAGAAATGTGACATGTGATTGTAATAACTGCTAAAAGGTAGATTATAGGAAATGAGATTATAGCAAAGAACTTTGAAGAATTAGAGATATTAAGGAATGAAAACTCTCAACCCCTTGTCCCAAACATATTCAAATAGAGGCTACATATGGTTTTTGTCATTGTTGTTGTATGTTTTTCCTGCACGGGATGGAATAAAAGGAAATTCTCTACTAGATGAGAAATGGCACCAGGTGAACCTCAAAACTTCTCGCAATTATAAAATACCACAAGGCAACGATGGCAACTGTAACTTTTGTTGTGTGAACTCATATTGCTAAGAAGCTGGTCATCCAAAAATAAAGTAAAATAAAAAGTCTACAGAAACATTCTCAGCACTTAGAAAATGCATGCTAATGAAATGTGTGGCAAGACTAGTGGGGGCAAATGGTGAAATCAGTGGTGAAAGGGCAGATTTACTCCCCACTTGCACCATTTTTATGGATAAAGCACCAAACGAGGTGAAAATTGAAGTGAATCCAAAACTTTTATTCATTTGTTCTGTGTTGGGCATGATTCTGAGGAGAATTTCCAAAGTCTACCATTACACCATTTCAATAAATTACAGCTTAATTATTACCTTGTTTTATTTGTCCCTAAAAAAAAAAATAGACAACAAAAATTGCTATAATGGTTATGAGAACGCTTTCTAGAAAATCAACCACTCTTGAAAGGACCCCACTGCCCAGAGAGCCAATCCAAATTCCTGAAATGGCAGAGATGGGGTTTTTAAGGTGATTAAATCCACTAGATTGACAAATCTCTTCTGTGAGTCTCCCATCAAAATAAGCATGTTCCTCAAGGCCCTAGTCCTTGCAGAGACAGCTCCCGTGCAGAGTGCTTTCTCTCTTCTGCAAATGGTACTTTCTTACATCCTCTGGGAAACTTCCCTGGATGCTCCTACTTAAAACTAATGCTCTGGCTGTGAACCCATAAGAGTCCCTCACGCTCTATAATATTTATTCATCCTCTGGTCTCTTTCCAGTAGGCTGGGAGCTCTCTAAGGATAGAGACTAAATCCCTTCCTTTTTTCTTGGTACTTAGTAGGTTTTGAACCATATCAAAAGGCACAGGGAGTAGTCTGTTCTCGTGCAACACTTCCTAACCTTCCTTGTCACTTAGTAGGTTCTTAGGAAATGTTGCACGAGAACAGACCGTTCTCCTTGCACTTTGATGCAGTTCGGCAAAGCTCTACCACACGCATTCTACATCAGGCCCCTTGTTCTTGGCATACTCCCTGGGGGACCTGTGAAGGTTCCATGTCCCTTTGCAGCTGACCAAAGCTCCACAAAACCTGCCGTCATATGTCCCATAGGAGTGGGACAGCTTCCTTGCCTACTTCCCCTCACCCCACACATTCCTGAAATCAACTAGAATTTGGAAAGAATAAATGTATTTAAATAAATAAAGATGTAAGAGTGACTTGACAGCTGCTACCAGCTTTCTTGTTAATGGGTCTACATCAGTATAATCTGTATATTGTGAGAAAGTCATTTCAGATTGAGTGCTAACAGTGTCATTTTCTTAATTATTATTGTCATTTTCTTATTCCCAGTGGTTCTTAATTCACTCCACAAGTAACAACTAGCACATATTAAGCTTACAATGTGATGGTTTACAAGTTCTCCGGTTCACCCTTTCACAACATCTCTGGGAATAAGTATGATTATTCCTGCTGCTCTGGAGAGACACACACCTCAAAGACAGAAAGCTGGGACCTGAATTCAGATGGTGAAACTCTAGCACATGCCCTCTGAATCACTCCTCTGAAAATAAATAAAATTCCTACGCAATAATTCAAAATAATATCAAGCTAAAACTCTCCTTCTCATCTATTCTTCCTAAAGAAAAACAGACTTTTATATTATCCATTTCTTCTTTTTTTTTTTTTTTTAAGACAGAGTCTCAAGCTTTTGCCCTGGGTAGAGTACCATGGCATCATAGCTCATAGCAACCTCCACCTCTTGGGCTCAAGTGATCCTTTTGCCTCAGTTTTTCTATTTTTAATAGAGATGGAGGATCTCACTTTAGTTCAGGCTGGTCTCGAATTGGTGAGCTCAAGTGATCCGTCTGCCTTGGCCTCCCAAAGTGCTAGGATTACAGGTGTGAGCCACTGCGCCCGGCCCTAACGTCCATTTCTTAAATATCACTAATCACTTGAGTTTTATTTCTTTTAAAAAGCTAGCCATTGTGTTCAATTTACTGTTTAAAATGCTCATTTTATCTATTTAAAATACCTAAAGCTGAAAGAAAACTGAAAATATGTATAACACATTTCCCCTGAATGCAAGTAGTTTATCATCATTATTTCATGAAAATTATTATGAGTTATCTTTAATATATCTAAACTAACCATGACACATTTCTGTGTCAAGCATAAATCAAGGTAGTATCACACACAAAAAGGGAAGATAACAGTAAGAGATCTGATAATACATGTAGGAAAAAAAAAACAGCATAAATTTGCCCTTTTTTGCTTTAAAAGAATTTTAGGGAACTTTTGGCTCTTTTTTCTTCCATTCTGTCTTCCATCAGTTCTAAGGTTAAATGGTCATGCAAACATTAAAATAAAAAGTGAAACCTCCAAAATATTTACAGGGGAGGTTCTTGCACAGTAACCAGAAATTAAATCCTAAAAACTAAAAGAGGTTTTTTTAAAAATCAGAATTTCTCTAAAGACTATTAGACAAAACAATTACACAAAACTATTTATGAAAAAGAATTAGTAAATAGAACCGGAGAAAAAGCCTGATTTCTAATGCCCCAGAAAATCTCTTGGTGGCTTGAAGAGATAATGGCACGATCAGAACTCTCACTGAGCTGAAGTTAAAAATACGATGGTCCCAGGACAGGAGAACAGCATGCTGTGACTTAAAAGACACTGCATAATATTATTTGTGGAAGCCAAAATGAATTAGCACCATTAAACAGACCAGGTGAGTCAATTAATTAACCACCGTTCGGAGGAGGGACAACTAATTGTTCTGAAAGAGAAAAGAGGTATAGGGACATTTATCTCCTGTGTCCTCCCTCCCAGATGGATCTGCCCACAGATCATAGGACTGTTGCCGAATTCTCTAGATTGTAATTCACTGTTTCAGATAGGTGTGTGATGGATCTCTCTGAGATATTTTTTCTCAAGGCCAAGATGAGAAGGGATCCCAACAACCATCTGCTCTGTACCACCAGCTATTCTCAGGGTGACTTTCAGAGGGGTTAATGATATTTCTGTGTTGCACAAAACTGCCACTGCTTCTGAAATGTTGGTTCTTAATCTCAACTTGAAGGGCATTATTGACAACCATTGTCTTAAATTATTATCTGCCAGCTGCCCCTGTGACTCTTGCCCTTTGGTAGAGGTTATAGAGTCTTACTTTTTGCAACTTTCACCTCAATTCAATTAACATTCACCACCTTTCATCTAATTCAAAACAAGATGTAAACAATTTTACCAAAGTTAGCAAACATTTTACACTTCAGATTTATATGTCTTTATAAATACAAGGTATGGTTAGCTGCTGGAATAAGAGTTCAATGAAATGTTCCCTTAAAAGGTCTATCATTTCTAACCTCCTATTGCTCATACATAAACCATCAAGAGCAAAACTAATTCCCTCCCTCTTTTGACTCTTCTCAGGTCAATTTCCAGTTTCTCTTTTTAAAATGATTTTATTCCAACATTTTTAAAGCAAATATTTTAACACCTGTCTTATATTACATAAATTAAATAAAGTTAATATGTATAGCAGCAATACCAATGGTCATTTAATCCTTTGTTATACTATAATTACTAATAAAAACGTTGGTTCCTTATTTGTCCCCTTATTTTTGGATGTTTCTCTGCAGATTCAGAAAGATTATGAAAAACACCCTAAAAGAAACCTTTGATCCTATGCCATGAGACAAAGAAGATCAGAATGAAAGGACAGCAAATATGAATGCAAAAAAAAAGTCAAATTTATGATACGCAGACTTTGCAGTGCTTCTCAACCTTCCTAATGCTGCAGTGTATTTTTATTGTTAAAAAGGGGTCACGACCCACAGGTAATCACTGCTTTAGCAGCTCAGATAATTCCTCAACTCAGTTTTTGAAAGATAAGTGATGTGTGTTGTAATGCACAGTAATCGTTTTTTAAGTGCTGTGTACGTTATCTCACTTAACTCATGTATCACCACTATGAGATGTAATAATAATTATCCCTGTTTCGAAGATGAAGAAACTGAAGTTTTGAAAGATATACAAATGTGTTCACAATCTCTCAGCAGAATTGAAACCAAAGGATTTCTGATGTCACTTTTACCTAATGTTTCTGACTTGTAAAGGGGGAAGGAGAGGAGATTGTATCTCCTCAGAAAGCATAATCAAAATACCATGAGTGAAACTTTGCTTGGGATTCCATGGCACACCCAGCACCAGCAAAGGAAGTTACAAGGGGCTGAAGAATGGGGTATCTAGAGAATCTACACCCCCTGTTTTATTGGCAGAACCTATAATAGCAGCAGGAAACCAGTGTTCCCTGTAAATGTCTTTCTGTCCATCCAGAGACAGACGTTGTAAAGACAGCCACCAAATATTTTTTTAGCTGTTACTATAAAGAAATATTCTAATTTTTGGTAATACCAAGAAAGCCCTATTGTGACCAGGTTTTTATTCTGAAAGCATTTTCACCGATATTTCTCTAGTGCAGCAGGCAAAATCTGCTTTTAAAAAAGATAATTGCGATCTATGTGAAGTCTATTCAGAAAAGCTCTCGTTCTATGGAAAGTTGTGAAATTCAGTCTAGAGGTCATAATTCAAGCAGAAAGGTACGCGGAAGGCATGAAAGACGGAATTAAATGTAAAATGTTTGACATTCACTGCTTCCACAAATACATTGTAACAGTGCAAACTAACCCAGTCGTTTCAGGGGAGGTATAAAGGACACAGCATCCAGCAAACACTGTCACAAAGGATGAGCCCAAAACAGATGTGGGAAAAATAAACAGCCTTGCTGCTTCAGAATGTATAAATGGTCCACAGAGAGCCAAGGGGCCTTCTCACCACTGTTCAACTTCAAGGCCATAAAATATGTTGCATGAGAAGCCCTCTCAGATGGATTCAATGCTCTGCTAAACTTTTAATAGTGCGCAGACATTAAACTTTTCTCTGACCATGGGATCAATCAACATAATTTAAAAATAGTTGATGTCACTTATAGACAGGTGACAATAATTTATATTCAAAGACTATCCCAATTTCTAGGATACTTTACATTCTGCAATGGACATACTCAGCCTTTGTAACAGAGTTTGAGGTGTTCTTTGAAGAGACTTCGCAAGGAAATGACTACGGTCATTTTAAAATGAAGTGTACAGATCCTGGGAGACAATCCCTTTGAAGATGGGCTTGCGTTCTGTTCCAAGGAGATCAGGACTGTTAGCTTGCCCTTAACGGAAGGTATGTGTATATGTTGCCTATAAACTTGTAGAACTGTTCAGAAGGGGGAGTTCTCAGATCCTTTACGAACCGAGGATAAACTGTGCTTTCAGACCTGTTCAACAACATATTCTCTACTTGAACTCCTGTGTAAAGCCCCAAACAAAAAGAAAAAAAAAAACCTAGCATGTCACAGTTCTGCAGCTTTCCTCATGTGGCTGGTCACATACATAGGAGAGGTGTGTGCATGCCGGGAGAACTAACTCAGTATCACCTTCAAATAAACACACGAAGAAACAAACCAACCACCAACTAAATAAATACATTTTCCTTTTAGATCCCATTTCTTCCACGTGTAGTGTTTAGTTAAATTTAGGCTCTACTGTAAAAGAGTTTAGATGTTTCTACATTAAAGTGGTGGGGACTTTAAAATATCTAAAATAATGGCTTTATTTTCCAAGATTCCATATGTGTTCTTGCTGTAACAAGTCTCAGAACTCAGTTTTCAAGGAAAAAGTCATATCGAATGACAAAACTAGTAGTTTTGTCATGTTATTTCAGACCCAATAATACCAAAACTGGGAGCGTTGAGGGCAATTTTTCTCTGTAAAGCACACACTGATACATCATTTCTCACTTCCACCATTTCCATCTTTGAAGGCTGTAAAATGGCTGTAGTGTTCACGCAAAGACTAAGAGAGGTTTTCCATGCTCTGCTGTTGGTTCTCACCAACATAATCCAGGTAGATATGCTTTTCATTTTATCAGTCTTGAAGTAAATAACAAAATATCCTAAGATTGACAACTTTAAAAAATTTCATAAACTTTCTCTTATTCTTGCACTTCTGTTACCATGGAACATTGAACATAAGAATATGATTATGCTCGTGTGGCTTGCGTGCCCATAAAAGGCCATAAAACAGAAGTTAATACCTGCAGCATAATTCCCTAAACTCTAAGTGAACAACAGAATTTTACACCAGTCCACTGAATTTGTGTTGCAGTGTTATTTTTTTTAACCCTCTGAGACACATACCAGCCAAGACATATCTTGCATTAAAAATTGTGGAATGGAGAATGTATTGTAGATATACACAGGTATCTTTCTGTGAAGTGTTTTAAAAAGCAGACTTCTCAAGTGCTCCAATTCATTGCTACAGTTTATCTAAAGCCTGACTTTTTTTTTCCCTCTATAAATTTCCATTGAATTAACTAGTCATTTATCTACATTAGATTTCATTTGAGTTTAGATAGGAGACCTGTTCATATAATGTCCATGAGGAACATTCTCAAGGCTTCACCTGCAGCACAGAGACCTGAGTGCTACTTACAACATAGAGCACCCTAGGAATTCTGCCACTGCATGTGTTAGGGCTGGGAGTATAGTAGCAAACTGTCAAAACAGGAAACAACGTGTGCTCATGATATGTAGGCGTGATTAAAACGTATTCCTTGCACAGTGATTCATAACCACATTCTGGATCATGAGGGGTCATCTCATGTTGTTTTCTACAGAATACAAAGAAGAAAAAAGAGGCAAAAGGTGGGAGGCAGTTAAAGAAGGAAGAAAAGAAGAGGGAGTGAGGTTTTTAACATTTGGGTCTTGACATTTGGTTGAAAATTTTGTATGTCATGCATTCTTAGTCGTGAAAAAAAATCTTTCTTTTGTTGCTATAATTCTTTGATTTAAAAATAATGACTTCCTCATTACACGCTGAAATTAAATTCAAATCAGCAACAGGACCCTGTTTCTTATAGGTTAAAAAGCTGAATTTTTTAAAAAGGCATAGACCTTATCTTCTGTTGCACACTGGTCCTCTTTCCCTAGATCAAGTTCAAACGCCATCAACATAAGAAGGAAAAACTTATCACTTTGGCATAGTCACAAAATGGCATTTGGAACTGTTTTCATTTTATCATTTTAATATAAACCATAAATTCCACACAAATAAAAGTAAGACTTTTATTTTGTTTTGTTCTTCACACAAGGAATGAAATTTATGTCACTATTCACTATATGAATGGCATTTACAGCATAAAACTATACACCTCTCCTTAGAGCTCCAGCTTAAAATTCGACATCTAAATTGTTGAAAATATATATGTTTACATAACACACAGTTAAAAATCAATTCATTGATTACTTCCTATCTCTCACATTCAAAGCTCTTGCAGCTTCTTGAAAAAGCAAGCAATTTTTGTGATGTTAATTATGCTGACTGAAATAACAGTATATATCACAGGGCAGGCCATAGTACTCGATTATGGAACTCTCTGGATAGTTTTCATTTTTTATTTTTTAAAACAATATACTGCACAAAATTTGAAATAGTTTGTTTCACAATAGCTTCAATGCATTCTTTAGCAAAACTGCCTTGCCATTTAATGTATTAAAAAAAAATAAATATTTGAAAAGTGTATCCACAATGTTCCTAAGAAATGGTTTTGAATTCCAGAGTCCCAAGGAGATGAATTGGCTGTCAGATAACAATGTGCTTCCATCAGATGGACTTGGCAGTTGTAAACAAAAGGAATTTTCTCAGCTTTTCCTCACAAATATGAAATATTTGCTCTCAGCCAACAGCTGGGGTGATTTAAAGTAGTCCTGCATATATATTAGTTTTCATTCAAAATTACAAATCCTCCTACCACTCTGAAACATCTGACTTAGTACAACAGAAAATTGTTCTGAGATGAAGTTCCATTCCCAGGGGAATTAAAGTCAAAAAATAGGACCTACTTACAACTTGAATCAACTTTCAGATCACACGGCGTCTGGTTAATAATTTTTTAAGAAAAGTTAATTTATTCAAGATGAAAGTTCAGAGGATATCCTGAAGTGGCTTTGAAAATAATGAGAAAGTTTGTGTGGTGCTAGTCTTCCTGAAAATATTTAAAACTATAATAATATAACCAAGAGACAGACCATGTGAAAAGTCATCAAGATTCCTTCAATGATTTGGAAATGGTTTAAGTAGCAAAATATATTGCCATGTGATGGCTAAAAGTCACTCTTGAAAAAACTGTTAATGTTTAAACGGTGATGTATATTATCTATTCATCTAACCAAACATTTAAATTGTATTAACATGTTTTAAATGGAAGAATTAAAATATCTTTGCAAAGTACTCATTAGAAATTAGCTATTCGTATAAGACAATGAAGGCAATCTAAGAATATATAGTTTTAGAGTAATTTTATATATTTAAAGATAGTTTAGGAACTCATAAACTTTGTTATAAATGCAACCAAATATTTACCTTGCTTTTATTTTCTGGAAAAAAAAAACCTACTGATTTTAAATTTATTTTGAATACCACAGTTATATGCCCTATATTGTAATATTTTATTTATTATGGATAAATCTTTATAGTAATAAAAAGTAGACATTGCTGTGTTTTAATTGAATTGATAAAAAATATAGTCCATATATGTATAAATATCTTAGACAGTAGCAAGCCATTTTTCTACTTGTGGACAAGTAAACCAAATTAATTTCTGCACTTGGGCCCAGGAAATCTGAATGTGTGTTACAACTAAATTAACATTTTATATCAGTATTGTAAATAAAAAAATTATTTTTACTTAAAGTCACCATTAGGGCAGGCATTAAAACATATTGAAATAATTGTTGCTACTTTTAATAGACCTACTACTTGCCCTTAAAATGCAAACACACCAGACTTGAAGGATCACGGTACATAAGACATAGAATTCATACTTCAAATTACAAGTCTGTAATTTATCCTAATAACTTCAGACAGTGGTTTTGTGTTTTGTAGACATACACTGTAAACATTTTTTAAAACCGGTCAAATAATATGTATAAATCCATGAGACTGCATGTTGGAAATCATATATCTTATAGTCTGAAGTCTACAATTTAATCTTCTTGGAAAAAAAGAATAAACATTAAATGACCACACTTTGATAACACAGTTGTTACTTTAAAACAATCTCTGACTGATTTTTCTAGCTGGCATATTTAAAAGGCTAATATGGAATAATGAAATAAAACTGTGAAAGTTACTAACAATGTGCACACAAATGTTAAAAATTAAAAAGCAAAATCTCCATCAGGAGGAATTTTAAATTTTCCTCAAATGTCACTAACAACACACAAAACAGCGGCCAGCAACATGGAAATT
The DNA here is from genome assembly GCA_963574575.1 of Galagoides demidoff. Taxonomy (NCBI): domain Eukaryota; kingdom Metazoa; phylum Chordata; class Mammalia; order Primates; family Galagidae; genus Galagoides; species Galagoides demidoff. The sequence continues at coordinate 7,587 of CAUYQV010049671.1, read as the reverse complement.
AAAATTACCATTAGCAAAACTTTTTTTTTCCATTATGCAACATTAATGCAAGTAAAACAACCACCTTTCTTCCGACATAAGCAAACAAAACAAACCAGATAAATAATAAGAAAAACATGAACGTTTTCAGTACCAATGCAATATCAAAAAACTCAATGTCTGAGGAAAGCAAATCTGTATTTTTATTCTTTATTTTTGTACTTTTTATAGAGAAACTCTACTCATTGTAAGCAAGTCTGAAAAAAACTACTTATTCATCCCCCTTTTCCTTCCAAAAAACCTTTCAAAAACTAAGACATGAAATCAAAAACAATCCTTGGAATTTGAGTATTTTTAAAAGTACAGTTGTGTTGTTATAAGTTTGGAATTGAAAATACTTACAGTCTCTCCAGTTCTTTAAGATCCTGGAATGCTCCTCTTTCAATGGTGCTAATCTTATTCTCCATTAGCTGACTGAAATACAAAATACAGCATGCTTCTTAACATGACCACTCGCCATCTAAATCAATTTCTATTCACCAACCGAAAACTTGTAACATCTTACCCTTTATAAACTTAAATTTTGCTCTCATTTGAGACTAATATTAAAATTATGATGATCTATTTGAAAGAACTCAGGAAAGGGAGATATCAGTGTCTACATCACAAAACTTGCACAGAAAACATTAATAGAGTTTTAAGATTTACTAGTCAAAACTCTGACCCGTCAACTGCAGCATATCTGAGCAGCAACCCCAGACATTACAGATTTTATAAATTTTTTTTGGAAAACTGATTTTCAACTTTAAACAATCAATATACAGTAATTCACCATACACATACTTCAATTCTCATATAGATACACAACAACCGTTGGAAGATTCATGATGGTCAAAATGTGTGTCTTAAAAGATGAATACTAAACACACAGTTGTCAAAATTATGTGGCCATTGAGATGTCAATATTTACAATCCTGTGGGTATAAACAATTTTACAACACATTGACTCTCCAGTATTGTTTTACTCACAGCTAATTTAATCCATTAATTAAAGATATAATCATACTGCAGCAATCTTATAAAAGCCATGAAGACATAAATTATAGAAAACTTAACTCAAAACATGACAATGTATTTTTATAGAAAAAAGTTTTTTCCCACCAAAACCTCTGCTAAAAAGCTTGACTGCTTGATTTAAATATTTGGAAGTATATCTAATTGCTCCTTGGTTAAAAATAGTCTGAACAATTTTTATCTCAGTAATCATAAAATGCACATCCACTTACATATTTTTAGCTATTCTCAAATCCTAAATGTATCAAATGTCTCACATTACTTATTCATATTGTAAAAGCAATTATTCTATATTTTTATATGCATAAGGCACTTAGGGTATGGTTTAACAAAGATTTGAGGCCATTTTTAGAATGTGGTTTCTATGGCATGCAGCCAATCTTAAAAGCCCAAATCTTTATTAAATGTTGTAGTACAATAATAAACACAAAAGAAAGGAAACTGTGACCTTTTAAATGTTTTATGTTTCTTTTATCAGTAAAGTTATAAAAACTGAGACCAGTAATGATTCAAAACATGCAACCTTAAAAACAAAACCAAAACAATTTCCAAAGAACACAGGAAGGACACACTTACAGAACTCGTAGGTGTCTCAGGCCAGCAAAATCAGTCTTCGTTATCCTTGTGATGTTATTTCCATTCAAATCCCTTAGAGAAAAACGGAAAATCAAAGTTACTATTTTGTATCTATCCGCATCTGGTTAAAAGAAGTAAAATTCAAAGCAAGGTAAAAGTTTAAGACTAAAAAATTAATTCAATCACATCTTTACAAAGTCAATGGAAAGGGAAGGGGGGGGCGATTGTTAAAAGAACATTTTCAAAACGACTCAATGCTTTTATTAAGTTCATTTTAGCTGGCCTGGGACAAGAAAATGAAGCAGTTATCACAAAACGTTCTGTGTGTGTGTGTGTGTTGTGTGTTTGTATGGGAGAGCCTTCCATTTTTGTTTATGTAAGGGCAGGCATATCAATTTCATAGGTATTCTGCTATTTGACTATTTTTGATAGGCACACCCTCAAAAAGTAGCCTTCAGGAACATAATTGTACTTTTTTAATACTATTCATGAAGAAATTTCCAAAATTCAGAACACTGTTCTTAGATAGCAAGGAGGCTAAACTTCCTTAGAGCAAAGAAACTGTCATCAATAGAAATGCACTTCAAAGACTAGCATTTATGGACATTTACCTCCCCCCAATTCTACTCTGGTATAAAAACTGAACTCTTCCTTTGCAGGGAACTCCGCTGGGACAGTAAAGTGAAAACTACTAGTGGGTGCATAAATGGAAATAGCATCCTGGCCCTGACACTTTTGTCCAGATTTCAGCACCACTTTCCCTCCGTGAGTCACAATCCCCTTTACTGGCATTTCGGGTCAAAGATCTAAATTTGCCCTGTTTCAAATCATTTCAAGTATAACCAGGTTTTGTCGTGATTTGCAGGTTCTTTATGGGAGTAACTTCTCTCTCACCTCGGACTTCAAATCTGCTCCCTAGAAATCCGCATTTAAAGTGTTTACTTTGTCAAAGATAGAACTCTGTGAGCCAGAACCGAGTAAACTCTTCTCTGAAAACTCTTTGTTGATCTTTCATAGCAATTTTTCCCCCAAAGACTTGAAATCAAGGGCTACTCCTCCGGCCCCCCCGCAGTGCATTTCCTTTTTGTTAAGACGTGTTAGTAGTTAAACTGCTGAGAACAGAATGAAATGACAAGAGCTAAAACAGAATTCTCCGCTGCTCCTCTTTCTTTCTGCCAAACCCACTTCTCCAAACGGAGCAAAGTACCATCAAGTTGTTGGTAAAACTGTGGAAGTCTTTCGCCAGCTATTTGACATAGCAAGAATCCCCATCCCCCACCCTAGACAAGACAGGCCTGGTAGAGACCCAGGTGCCCAGCGCTGAGCTTGGGAAGGAGGGAGGGTAAGGGGACCCAGGGAGGCTGGAGGTAGCGGAGCCTTCTGCAACGGGAAGAAAGGGCTCAACGTGGGCCTTTATATTAAAGGCGAGAGAAATGGGTTGGATAAGGAGAAGGGCTGCTCTAGGCGCAGGGGGCAGCGTGGGTGGGGAAGAGCGTGTCAGAGAGCCTCTCTTCCGTGGCCAACAACCCTCACACCTGTGGGGGCAAAGTGGCCCAGGAGCCAAGTCCAGGCGCGCTGGCCGGAGCTGGACTCGCCCCCAGCCCGCAGCTCCTGCCCAGCCCACGCGCAACCGCGAGAGCAGAGCGCGCCCAGGGCGGTCAGGCAGGCGCGGGGCCGCAGCCTCGGCATTGACAAAGAGAATGGCTTCCATGCTCCACTGCCCTGAACTCGGGAAGCGCCCCACCAGGAGCGCGTGGGCCGTCAACACTGGGTCTGCGTTTACTTCTTCATTAGGGACTCACAGAGACAGGGAGGCGGGGATGTCTGCGGGCAGCAGAGCGCGAAGAGGAGGCAGAGCAGTCGCTGCCATGTGAAGGGGCGCAGAAACAGCCGGAAAGGTGGATGGGGGGCACAGCGGCTGGGCAGAAAGGGCCAGAGAGGGCAGTCGACGGCCGCGGGGTTGCCTAAACAAGCAGTCCGGGTTAAGCTAGTTCGGACTGAAGAACCCGCACTAACTTCGCTTAGACGTTGGGAAGCGGTCCTCCGCCGCAGTCGCCGCCTCTGGCAAGTCCCTTGAGGCCTGACGCCGCCACCCCCTCCCTGAGAAGTGGGGGGAGGGGAAAGAGTCGCGGGATCTGTGCGCGGCTACTGTATGCGCTGTGGAGGTCCCGGGGGCTCCCCTCTTCTCTGCAGTCTGTAGGAAGCACCCTTAGGCTCCCCAAGACCCTTCTCCCTTCAGTTCGTCCCCAGGAGGGCGACACAAAGCCAGCGAGCGGAAGTTTCTCTCTGTTAAGTCCCCCTGCCATCCCCTCCTCTCCAGCCCGCTACAAGAGCGGGACTTCGCTTGGAAACCGACCTGCCAAGTGTTGGCAACCGCAAGGTGACTCTGTTTAAGGAGTCGGTCGAACGAAGTCGCATTTCACTTGCCCAGGTGTCTCCCTACGGAGCCAGAGAACTCGCCCGCAACTGGGCTTCGAGCGGCGGGACCAGAGCGGGGTGGGGGTAGGAATGCACCAAGAGAAGCTGCCGCCGGACCCGCCCCTCTTTGGACAGTGGCGGTTCCCGGTACAGTGCCCTCTCGGAGAGCTCATCTCGGGATCCGCGTACAAGAGAGCTACAGAGAGCCGTCCCAGGCACAGAACCCAGAGCCTCGACCTGGGTGTCGAGGCAGGGGTGCAAGGCCCAGATGGGGAGGAGGAGGGCGAAGAGCGCATACTCACAATCTCTCCGTGTTGCGGGGGATATTCCTGGGCACGCTGCGCAGCGCCAGCCCGTGACAGTCCACTGTGCTGCCGGAGCAGGAACACTGCGCCGGGCACGCCTGCGGCGCCACCTCGGTCAGGACAGTCAGCACTAACCCCAGCGACAGGGACAGCGTCTGCCAGCCAGCGCCGCGCATCTTCCCCCGCCGCCTCCTCCCTTGCTGGAGCCGGGGGGGTTTTCTTTAGCTCGTTGCTCCCAGGAAACCGCGCAGTGTCTGAGGCCACGTACCCGGCACGGGGCTAGCAGCCCAGAGTGCCAGGGGAAAATGTGCACAAAATAATATGAAACTGATAATATTCAAGGCTCTGGAGCCCTCTTAGGCACAGGTCTCCCACCTCCCTCTCCGCCCCCTCCCCCCTCGAACAGGTCAGGGAGCTCCTTGGGCAACTTTAGGTCCTGAAGATCAATCGGCCTGGCCCAGGCTGCAAGGAGACTGGAGAGCAGCGGGGAGGAGATACGGCGTCCTCTGTCTCACAAGGATCAACTTGGCGGTAAAAGAGCTGGGGTTCCCAACGATCGCAAATATGCCAGGGACAGAGCGGGTGGTTTCTGATCACAAGCACCCCTCTGCAAATCCGATTCCAGAGAGGAGAGGACAAGGCAGAAGAGGGGAGCTCAATAGGGATGGTGGCTCCTAAGTGGACTCTCTGAAGCTAGAAGGCGCAGGAGCGCCGCGGGCGCAGAGCGGAGCGCGCCAGGCGAGTGGGCATGGCGCGCGGGGGGCGCACAGGGCAGACGCGCAGCCCGGGGGCGCGGGGCGGCGCTGCGGATCCGCGGGCTCCTCTCACTCTCTAGGCCTCTCCCCCGCCCGCGGCTCTGTCGCAGCCCCGACAGATCGTCCAGATCTCCCGACAGCAGAGAATGGTTTGCAAACACACATGCACGTCGCTGAAAGATGGGTAGGCAATCCCTGCTCCTGGCCGGCGTCCTTGGCGACGCTCTGCAGCAGGGCCTGCCCCGAGGTCACGCAGAAAAGACAAAAGGGCAGTCGGACCGCTGAAGCCAGGCAGGAATATCCACTAGTGAGCACCGCAGCAGAGGAAATCCAAGAGGCCAAGTTGAGGACTAAAGCTCCTGAGAAGACTGGGTGGGACTGGCTGGGGCGGGCCGGCCGGAAGGAGTGGGAAGCAGAGGCCAAGGCCAAGGAGGGGCACCCAGGTCCTGCGGGGTGTCCTGGAGAATGGCTAGGTGGCAGGCAGGAGGGTGGGATCCGTTACTCCGGGCACAGCCCAAGTGCGGCTGAAAGGCAGTCGTGTGTGCTCGTATCAGCTCCTCTCGTCTCCCGGATACGCCGCAGCTCCGCAGCAGACACCTGATGGTAAAGGTGGAGGAAACAGCAGCCTGCTCCTGGCGGGCGCAGCTCTCAGCCGCCCCTCAGGAGCCTCCCACAAGTGGATCCGCCTTCTCAAAGTGCAGGAACTTTTCCCAGGCTTTGAGTCTCGTCCCCCGACCTCCACGGTGGGAGTCCGACGTCGCGACGCCGCCCGGCTTCTGGTGTTGCACCTGACTCGGCGGCCGCAGTCCCGGGCTGCCGGTACCTTCCAGCCTCTTCCCCTCTCCCGGCTCCTTTCCGTGCCGCCTGCTCGCTCTGGGAGGGAAATGAAACGGAGGGAAGACGGAGACACAGAATAGGCACTCGCTGTCGACTCCGGAGTCCTTGGCAAGTGTCTAAACAATAGGACGGACGCAGCAGTCTAAGTCTCCTTTGGCTGAAGGGAAGGTGGGTTGTTGTTGTAACTGGAGTTGTTCTCTCCGGCTGCCCGGCGCTGAGCGCGGCCAAACAAAAACCCGGCCCGCGCCTCTGGAGCCGGCCGCGGGCCCTGGGACGCTCCCTTTCTCCTCAGCACTCCCGCGGTGTCGGCAAAGCGCGGCAGCTCCGGCCTGCGCCCGGGAGCCGTGGCGCTCCCATCACTCGCTGCCGCTGCTGCGGTGGCCGCCGCTGTCTCCGCCTTTTTTTTTTTTTTCCAAACCAGTCTGCGGCAGCCACCGCCGCCGCCTCCACAGACACTACCGCCAACCTTCGCCGTCCGGGCGCTTCCTAGATAAATAACCCCAAGTCCGAAGTTGAGCAAGCTCGGGCCTTATATAGCCACCGGAGTCCCCGCCCCTTAGCCCCGCCCCGCGAGGCCGGCCCCGCCCCCTGGCTGCGCGCTGGGAGCCTGCACCTCGCCGGGGAGAGGTGAGGCCCGGGCTGCCCTCGCCTGGCGGCGGAGACGCCGAGCGGTGCGCGTTCCCGTGCGCCCGGGCTAGCGTCCTTGCTCCCACGCGGGGCAAAGTTTGCTCGCGGAAAGGGGCTGTCGGGATCCCTCCTCCAACTCTTTGGCTCCGGAGGTGACCGGGGCTCAGAGATGGTCGCTTGCAGCGGCAGAATGGGGAGAGGGCGGCTTTGAACGCAGTTCATAAATAAACAGCTCTCCAGGGCCTCTGCTGCAGCTTTTGCGATCCTAAGGGGCTGCTCAGTGTTTGCAACGCAGCAAGAGAGAGACGGAGACGGAAAAATGATGATTTAAATTAAAAAGAAAAAAAACTTCTACCGAAATAGATCTGCCTGCGCTCACAGACACACACATGTGTATTTTTGGGTGCTGAAAAGTTCAGAGTTTTTGCAAGTTGGAAAACAGCATTTTTCAGGCTTCTTGCCTGCCTTCCCATCTCCGATCCACCCCCGTTCTGTTTAACCCCTTCTTTATAGTCACACACTCGACAACTCTCTGCCCGGTTGAGGATTGAATATTCAATGTGCTTACATAACTCTAAAAGCACGACTATGTCTGTGCGATTTTACTCTCTTATGGGGGAAAGGAGGGAAAAAATAAATCCCTAGCAACGCACATCATACCAGAACGTTTCCTTTATCTCAGGGCAGTTCTGGGTATTTTTTCCCCACTACGTTTTGAAAGAGAATTTCCGTGTTTCTTCTTTTCTCTTTCGTGTGATGTGTGTCTGGCAACAGCTACCACTCCCCTGCTCCCCCAGCAAAATCAATGTCACTACAGGTTTGAAATGACATCTCAATGAGAAGACGCCTCCCCCTTGGATTTAAAATGCCTCTCCTTGGCTTGGCGCCTGTGGCTCAATCGGCTAAGGCGCCAGCCACGTACACCTAAGGTGGCGGGTTCGAATCCCCAGCCCGGGCCCGCCAAACAACAATGATGGCTGCAACCAAAAAATGGCCGGGCGTTGTGGTGGGCGCCT